>JAVTVY010001161.1:0-35703 GCA_036873755.1 Hanleya hanleyi
GTCCAAACAACAACAATTTGATGTCTTTTACTTCGATAATGTCAACACACACTGGTGAACACAGATCTTATTTCTTCTTTCAATGTCTTCCTCGTGTCTAGACTGACAAGTGGGTGAATTGCCATTATCATACTCGAATCCATTGGGAAGCAATCGCCAAAAGACTGACAAGGGCTAGGAAAATTTGGTTAGTCAGGCATTTTGGTCCTATTCCCCCTTGAAACTTTGACCTATGGAGCTCAAATAAAATTTGTAGAAAAATACAACATAATAAAAAACATGTCACTTGACCACTTTTTGCGGCAGGCTCTGACCAGAAATAATGACTATTTTTTGTTCAACATCACACGCCCCCCCCCCCCCACAAGTCAACGAGAAAATTGAATTCTTTCAAATTTCACATTCATGAAAGAAAATAAGTACAGATTGAATCGTGATGAGTTAATTTCAAAGTGAATTTGAGAGGGTTTTTGGGGTCATAAACCTTTCTGAATTCACTAAAAGCTTTCAATGACAGAATTACATGTTCCTAGCTGTTGTCAATCATAAGTTTATGTTTCTGAAAGATTTTTTTATGTTAGAAATTGTATTACTGATAGATATAAAAATGGAATGTTCAACTCTATACAGATGTAGTTGTATGACATGTATGAGTTGCTTTAAGGATGTCCGCTGGTGGTAAATCAAAGTAATTAACTTTTTGAATAATGTGTATTATTGCATTCATAATTGTGTAATATGAGAAAAAACAAAGAAAAAAATATAGGTTGCTGTGCATTTTTGAGCTGTAGGCAACGTTAAGTGGACTGACCCATGCTCAATTTGGTAACACAGAAATCATAGGGAATAGCCCTAGTTTTGAAGCATATTCATGAAAAATTCATATAAATAGTTTTTAACTTTTTCTTATATTCTAACTGTTTGCAGATAATCACAATGTCTATCAAAATTTAGCAAATTGGATGGATGTTGGTGTGCAAAATTCTCGGCTAGAAGGCTTTTAAAGGAAATCCCCATCTCTTAACCTAGGGAAGGGAGATAACCCATTAGAAAAACAGGCAAAATGGCTGCCAAAGGCAAAAACCATCAGCGGACATCCTTAAATTAGCTGTCAATGATTTTGGCGAATTTGGAAATATGTAGACCACCCTGCAAGTCCTCATTTACTATGCCCTACCAAATCAGAAATCATCTAGAATTCGCTGAAATTTTTCAATGGAAGGATAACTCTGTATGTACATGTACATGTTTCTGTTGTCAATTTCTCGTTTTTGTCTCCAGACATTATGTTAAAAATTGTATGCACATGTCCTGTTTCAAGCATCCTCCACAATGCAGAAGAATAGCTCAGTTGGTCGAGCATCGGCCTGTTGAGCCGGGGTTGTGGGTTCGAATCCCGCTGACGACCAATTTATTATTTCTCTCTCAAAAATCATTTCATATGCTCAGTGGCGGGCTATACGCCATACCAAATATCATTTCTCCATAATGCAGGTACATGTATGTACAGGTATACTCCATACCCGAGTGTAAATGTAAATGTGAGCAGTACATGTCGCTATTAATCGAATTGTCCATTCAGAATGAGAGCCAATGAATGGACAGCGATCGAGTGTGATATGCCACCTTCATGGGATCTCGGTATAATTGGACGAAGGCCTTAGTGCAATGCAGACAAAAAAGCTGGAGGACAAACTTTAAAGTTCTGGGCATAAAGGACATTAAGTCTCTCCAGTCAAAACAAATAAGGAGACAAACATTTGAATTCAAAACAAAATCAAAATATACAACACACTTATTGCCCGACTTTTAATTCGCTCAAATATGGACATATTTGGAAAGATCATGAGGTCGCAAGTAATACGTTAAACTGTTTTGCATGCAAAAGGTAACCTAATGAAGCACCTTAATATTTCAACTGTAACTATTAACTATTTTTCCTGCAGATTTTCCCTCTTAAAACTGCTTCAGAAGTATGGTAACCTGAGGAAATTTGATTATCTCTATCACAAGTCTGGACCAGATCAGGGAAAACCTCGAGGCTACTGTTTTGTTAGTTATTATACAAGGGAGGTAAGTTATACCTTTTATGTTAGTAACTATGTGTTTTCATATTGGCCTTGTTATAGGTAGGATCGAGATCTGCCATATTGGCCCGAGACTGCAGGCTGGGGAAGGGCCATTGTATATGGCTGAGCAAAGACCTGTAACCATGCCAATATGAAAACTATTGGTTAATGACATTTTTATTAACTACATGAACTAACTTACCTACAATCTTTTTTTCATCGATTATAATACATCAAGGAATATTTCAGTACAGTACAGTGACTCCCTCCCAAATCAGATACTTTATTTCTTCCTTCATAGTTGGCCTATTTAAATGTGTTTTTGAAGTACCATTATATAGTCAGAAACTAGATCCCTCTACAGGGATGCCGTTAATTGGTGAATTAGGCCATTTATCTTCAAGCTGGATGGGGTTCTTCAACGTAGGAAACGGAGTCAAAAAGATAGAAGTAGATGAAATTTCAATCATTCAATATATATCGTGAAAGCAATATACTATTTTTACTGGTGAAGCACAATACAACAGTGAAATCTGGTGAATTGGTCCCAATCCAGTCCCGTTTTGGGAATTTTCAACATGATATCCAGGTGTTTCGTTCGCATTTAATTTCTATCGGTTCCATTCATATGTGAATAGCTCTTCTAGCTGCAAGTATGGCATCATCTTCTGTCATAAAATATCACTGTAGTCATCACAAGTTACAAAAAATTCCACATTTTGCCAAAATATGACAATCTATATTTTTTGCTGTACAAGGGTGTAATTAACAGTTTATTCCATTTTGATCATCATTTCATATTCCCACTTAAATAACACAAAAATAAACCTGAAGTTAAGGAAGATACAGTGGATTCAAGGAACTTAATTGGGTTAGTGTACATGAGAGACTAACCTACCAAAAAGCTGTTTTCATGTTCAAAATCACCCATGATCTCTGTCCCCCTTACCTAAATTCTCTATTCAAGTATATCAATGAAATTACAACCCAAAATCTTAGATCAGCTGAGAACAATAAGCTCTATCTTCCCAGACCCAGAACAAACTACCTATAACAAAGTCTCAGCTATTCAGGTGCACTGGTATGGAACTCCCTTGACAATAATATTAGGGAAGCCCCTTCTCTCAGTGCTTTCAAGCCCAGACTCATGAAAACTATAAAACAAAGTACATGTGCATAAAAAAACCTGTCTTTACTCATACCGTCTTTTCATCTTATTGTACAACTTTAATCTCTGCCTTCTCATCTCTCTATATCATGTGTATAGAATATTGTATTATTGGTTATGTACATGTATTAATATCTTTTCTCGAGGGCCTCCGGGAAGAACAGTTTTGTAACTGACAGTCACCCTCATTAAATAAAGCTATATATATATATATTCATTCTTTCATTTAATCACTCAGAGAAGTGATTCATCCATTTTTTCTCTTCCTTCGAGAATGTGTACAGGTTTACAAAATGAGTGCGGTCAATATGTATAATATTTATCAAATGAGGAAATTTGTTATTATGCATACATGCATCGAAGAAGTCAAGAGGTGCAAGTTGCGGGACTGGTCCTTTTTCTTTATATTAATTCTTACAAGGAATATAAATTCTTGAAATATGCCTTTTTAAGAACAGAGAAATATATATTTTGGGTTCGTGCAAAGTAGGGCATAAAACTTACATAATGTATCAATAAAAAAAATCTATATAAACTGGGAATCCTCATATAATCATGTGAATAGGTGATAAAGTTGTACTTGTATAGGTGTGTCCATGACTGATATTGGCTTTCAGCCATAAGTTAATTTGCACCTACATGTAGATGCAATTAGGCTGAACATGATCTCAATAGATTTTAGCTTATAGTCTCAACATTTTCTTCACTGGTGTTTTATTTGGTCATCCACCTCAGCCTCAGATACAGTTAATTTGCATATTTAGTTGAACATGGATTCCCCTCATGTAGTGTTGTTTGCATGAATTGTACAAATGTTGCATTTTGATTATTAAAAGTAGAAAGAAAGAGAGTATGTGAGAAAATATAGACATACAAAATGTACATGTACTAAAATTCTCCATAAAAGGGGAGTTAATTATGGCGAGCCTAAAATATTAAAGACAAGGATTGTTCCCCTTTGGTTTCATTAATTAGGTATTTGATAATTGTAGGCTAGCAGTCTTCTGAATTGTTAGAATTCTTTCAAATTACACAGATCTGTTAGATGATGAATAGTTCATCTTTATGATGGACACTGACACCTACATGTATATTTAGTTTCCAACATGCAATTCTCTTAATACTTTTTTTTTTATAAATTATTATAACACAAGTTCTTTTCACTTAAGATAAATGGACTAAAATTTGGAGGTCACCATATCACTGTGTGTTATTATGGGTGTCCATTAACAGGGCTGTAGCCAGGATTTCTTATAGCGTAGTTCGCCTTCACTTCGAAAGGCATGTCAGAAGGTTTCGCTTCAGTCTGAAAAGGGCAGTTAATTGTATGAGAAAATATTATATTTTTTCCGTAATGGGGTTTGCCCGAACCCCCCCCCCCCCCCTTGTCTATGGGCCTGATTAACACGGGGCCCCTCATCTCGGATAATTAACGGAGATAAATAACCACACGATTATTCATGGGAAATTTTATTATTCCATATTTGGAATCAATGTATTAAGACCTCTGCCTGAGGTGTCAATCATTAAACATAGATGTATGGGTAGTAAATTATCTGGTGATTATGATATTTTGTGAATAAATAAAATTTGATGTTGCTTAAAAACTGGTCAGCTGTATAATAATATATATTTACGATCTTACTTTGCGGTATTTACAAAAAACCCTTCAACACAGATTTAAGATTGAGCAGGGAAAACCATGGATATATTATCACATAGATGACACAATATATTCATTCCTACATTCTTATACTGTATTGTTTATTTCTTGTATTCTCCTACATGTAGGAAGCAGAGAAGGCTATGAAGGGACTCGATGGTAAAATGGCATTGTCTAAAAAGATACTAGTCAGATGGGCACATGCGGAGAAATATGTGAGTAAACTTCATCATTGCATATTCTGTAAAGTTTTGTTTAGGAACCATTGATGAAAGACGTGATTTTTGTTGTCGGCATTCACTGAAAATATAATTTCACTGTTCAAGTCATTTAAGGCAAAGAAAAAAAACGTTGTTCTAAACTGTGCCCATCAAGACTTTTCCTCATGAATTTTCCTCAGCAAAGTTATCTCCCTTGTCCATTGAAGCAAGAGTTATCAACCTTGAATGAGTCTGTTAATAAAAATGTGAGAAAGGCTGTAATTCCCCTAATAATTGGATCACCTTATTAGAATTCAATCACCCCCAATGTTGAGGACAAATTTTCATCAGTGGTTCTAATAAATTTGATCAACCTCAAAATGTTTAAAAGAAAAAGAAATAATAAAATATCTACATGATTTTTGGGACCATTTTGTCAACTTCCCGTTCTAGAGAATTTGATATTTCATGGTTGGAATCATACTTTGTACATTTGCAACCTTGAACCAATAATATTGGTTGCATTATAGACAAGATTAAGTAGGGGAAGATGTGTACCGGTATCGCAAATATTTTAAACTGACTGGCCTTTACCCAGCCCTTGTAACTATCATTCATAATCTGTCCAATCGTAGCGAACACTGCTACCTGACAAAATCTGACACCCTGGATAAGGACCATCACATTTAGTGGCACATGTGACGGGCATGCTTTTTGCACGCACAACCTCACAGTCTCAGAATAACAAGTTCCATCTGCATTATGAACTAAATGCAGCCGATCAACTGTGGGCCTGGCCATGGATAATATACTGAGGAAGGCACAAAGTTTATTATCGACTGTTCTTTCAGAGTACTCATTTCAAGACAAATTATTTCAAATTTTATTTTCTCTAAAGAGGTAGTAGCATCATTTAAAAAATATTCAGCAAATAACATATTTTGATAAAAGTAAAAGTAGTTGAGATCAACTATGGTGAGCGTTTTACTTTGACCTAATATGGGCATTGAAATCACACTTAGCTCTGACATTCTCTGACATTCTCTGACAAACATGACAGCACCTGCACTTGGCTCCAGTGCCTGGGATGACATCGCAAAATATGCATTGACATTCTGGGTATATGGCACTTTGCGATGTCGTACACTATCTTAGAACCTTTGTCGAATGATACAGTAACGTTATTCGACATCATCTCCGTCATTCCCCATTTTCACCTTGTTCACCAGACTGAATTGAAGAATCTAACAAAATTGGTCCCTAAATGAAATCCAAGACTTTGCGACTTGAAAAGCTTTTGGCAAGTGTTGCAGGGGATCATGATGTGCAGTTTACCCGAACAATTACAATCACGCTACTACCTCTTTAAGAACAGGAAAGGTTTTCAGTGTACATTGAATATATCGTTAAACAGATCTTCTGATTTCTTGTTTCTTTTTCCACAGGAGCCGGCTGATAAAAAACAAGACAGTAAACCATCTGATATAGTTTGCAAACAACCAACATTGAGGTAGAGTTTGCTTTACATTCTGAAATTATATGCGTGGATATTCTGTTAAAACTTCACTGGCAGAGTAAATTTCATTGATGAAAACATGTTCCTACGAAGTAGGCTACGATTTGCAAATTGTCCGGCAGTCATGGTAGTCAGTGAGTGAGTCAGTCAGTCAGTCCAACTGAATACTTTTTGTCGGCAAAATAAGGAGAACCGTTGACATTAGAACCTTGGTTTTTGGCATGAACATGCATTGAGGGACTGTCACCTGCAAGTTCTGAGCTGACCTACTTTTGATGAAAATGTTATTTATAACTATTTTTTTATTATTTACTGATGGCCCAGCAAGTGCACTGTCATGACTTGTCTATGCCCATTGGGAACCCTTGGTTGTATGTTTCATTGTGACTTTTGAAGGGTTCCTGATACCAGGAAGCCTACTCCATTCAAGATTCATTCTAAATCGACCATACATTGGACAATATTTACAATATTGTACAATTGCGAAGAAAAACTACATTCTAATATTCAGTTCCATAAGTGGCCATGTGATTCTGTTTGTGAAACCACGTCCTCAAATGTTATATTCGATCTCTCTAATTCTTATGGGTTTTAAACATGTCAATGGTTTTCGCATTGCCACTCTGACATCGGTGCAGTGAGTGGTTATGCAAAAGCCATCAAATCAGTGTTAAACCCCCTAAACAGTTGCTTTAGACTTAATCTTCAGTGATCCTCCAATTTCTTATTTGGGTGTATTTTAAAGGGGGTCATACAAGCTTGCTCAAATCTGCCTCTATGGTGCCACAGAGGAGGGTAGATACTTCATGTAGGAAGCGATTGTCTGAATCTTTGTGCAGCTGAAAAGGCTGGAGTCTAGACATATTGTTGTTCCCAGACTTGGGTATTGTATTCATTGTCTCGTGATTCTTACATGGAGTATGAACCCAGAGGGGATACACACAAAACTCCTGATATAATTTTTAGTGAAATATTATTGCCAGAGTTTAAAATGGGGTGGTATTTTTTGGTGTGTGAATAAAAATTGTCTCCCTTCTTTCATATAGATCAGTTTATCTATAAACACAGTTTATGATAGATTTTGCATGTATTTCCTCCAGACTAACTCAAATCATTTGTTCCATTTTGTAAATTAACATATAATGAACCCGTGCATGTAATATGAGAGAATATTGATTCTCAAACCCTTACCATGGGCATCACACAGAATGACCACACTAAGCGACACCCATGCTTTTAATGGTATCCCATTAAAGGATTTTTTGTTTCCAAACCTGATCAGCACTGGAATAAGTTACTGAACTGAACTTTGAAACTTGCCAGATTTGGTTTTGTGGTTTTGTAAATATAACTTCTTAAATAGTTTGTGCATGAGCTAGGCAGTTTCTCTGTCAGATATATACATGAGTTGTGTAATTATGATAATTATTTTTTTTAAATTTATTTATTCTATTCATTTAACTATTTTATTTATTATTTATTTTGTGTGTATCTTTTCTCCTGTCTTTCATATGAACCTAGAGCCTAAAATAAAGTCATTACTATTATTATTATTAATGCTTTGTTGGTATCAAGATACAAAGCCACAATATTCTCTATTTAAGTTGAGTGATGGATTGTGTAAGTCATCAGTCATAAAGTGTCCATGTCTTTACATAAAATTCATTGCTGTATAACTTTCATACATTTCAGTACTGGATCCAAAATCCGTGCAATAGAAGCCAAACTGAAACTTATGGAGAGAGGGAAAGATGACTTTAGACTGACCAATCCAGAGATAGTGTCTCAGCCAGCCAATCATGTGCGAGGATTCAGAACTGATCCTTCACAGACATTGGACAATAAACATGGCATGAAAGCCATCAGCCAATCAAATTCAAGACACTTTCGCTCAAAACCATATCAGAAACAAGACAGAGACAGGAATTTCTCATCAGTGAACAAGCGTAAAAGATGATCTGATTGCATAGATATTGTGTCTAATTAGAATGATCTTCTGTGAAGTTAGGGTGTAGGGTGTAATGACCAAGCCCTGATATACTGATATGCTGCAATGACAAGCCTGGAAATAATTCCTGTGTTATTTATATAGGCAGCTTGACAGATACATAGGTTTGGTACCTGACAACACACCATTTTGTGCCCGACAATGAGCTTGGCAGCAGTTTATTTCCAGGCTCAGCGTGGGTAGCCTGATGCGGTCATTGAAGGGGAATTTTTTTAACGGGATAACTTGAGAGAAATTAGCCGAATATTCTTTAAACAAGTATTGTAGTTGAAGGTATGCTTACAGTGATTCAAAGTTTGGTCATCCCCCTAACAATTCACTCCCCCCCCCCCCATTTATTGAAATTAATCCCCCCCCCCTCCACAAATTTCAAAATTCAATCTGCTGTTCTAATAAATTTGAAGGTGACATGCAAAGGTTTTTAGATCCTTATTTTTATATTTTATATAAGTAGAAAATTGGTAGAAATATTGATCTATCTGCTTGGCTTGGTTTAATTTGAAGTAGCTTGTCTGCTAGAAACTTCTAAAAAGTAGCTACCCAAGCCCAGCTGAATTCCGATATGGAAACTGTCATCGCTTATTTTTCCTTGATTGTGATTTCATGTTTGAAATCGGCCGGGCTTGAGATACCAACTTTGGAGCACTCTTCTAAAGCTACAAGGAGACGATTTCAAAAAAAAAATAAAACTAAAGGAAGTAAATAGGCTGATAGTTCCAACATTACCTCACCTGCGAAGAACAGAAAAAGGAAAATATGAAACCTTTGCATTTCACCTTTGAATTCATTGAAATAACAAAGAAATAATGAATTAAATGTTTGATTTTGAACCATTTTTTCAACTTCCTGTTTTCAATAAAGTTGATACCCCTGGAATTACAGTAGAAAATTTCACTTCCTGTGATTGAATTATTAGAGGGATTAATGTACTTCACCGTATAATAAACTTAGGATAACTGTGACAAGTACTACCCACTGCCACTTGGAGTGAGTGCAATCACTGGGGTGTGAAGCAGGGCCGTAGCCAGGATTTACTGAGGGGTGGTTCGCCTTCACTCCAAAAGGGCACATCAGAGGGTTCACTGTATGAGAAAAGGGGCAAATAGGGGATTCGCTTCAGTGTTTGAAAAGGGCATTTATATGAGAAAAATATATAAAATTTCCAAAAGGGGGGTTCGCCCGAACCCAGAAAACCCCCCTTGGCTATGGGCCTGTAAAGTCTGTCATATCTGGCACCCTGCTATTGGGATCCCTTCATAACCCTATCCATTGACTTGGTTGGGTGGCCACGGGTTCGTGTTGCTTCAATGCATTTTGCTGAGAAGCAACAGGAACTTGATAATGTGATGTCTAGCACTGTAATATCACTTGTCTTTATTACACCATGTAAGCATCCTGTCTGCGTCTTGTGTGCTGTCCTCAGTGTTTTATAGGGTGGATGGAGGGTGTCGGGTTCCAGGCTGCTTCAAATGCAACTTGGCTGGGTGGTGCTTAGTTGGTTCATCGCGATATAGCTGAAATATTATTGAAAGTGACGTTAAATTCTATTCACTCACTCAATCATAGGTCCACTTCTAGAAACTGTCAACCATTGCTTGAAATGCCTGAACGATTGCCACCTCACTACTCATTGGTTAATCCTGGGTACCTGCAGCCATGGGTCTTGTGTTGATTGGTCAGCTAAGTTACTTGAGGCAAGGTCAGGTTTTTTCCTGCTCAATGGTCAGTGGATATGTAAAGTGAAATTCATAGACTCTCGACTGACTAAGGTCCTTAAAGTGATAGTAAACCTTCAGACAAAGTAACGGTCAAATGAAAGGCAAATTTCAACTGTATCCAAGTATATTTTTACTTCATTTATGTGATTTTTTCTAAACGGATAAAAAGCACTTGATTTTTTTATGGTAACCTGTAAGTGCCAAGTCAATTTGAATTTTGCATTTAATTTCCTCGATTTTGGTGAGACATGCACATTGAAACAGTGAGTATGCACACCTTAAGCTTGAGTAAAGCATTGGAAAGTGCATACAAAGTTAAAAATATATGTTTTAATGCAGTGTGACGTCACCGGACCTCCAGATGATCGCAATAGACCACCATAGAATCCCATGCTTTATTTACAGTTTAATCTGTGTAACAAAATCATAAAAAATGACAAAAAATATTTTCCGACACTGTTTCCAATTTGATGGAAACTTTACATGAGGGTTTACGATCACTTTTTTAACTTAAGACAAGGAGATGCATTTGATTAGTTGGATACCCAAGTTGTATATAACCGAACTGAAACTCAGAATGGCATTGATCGATACTTCGCAGTTTTTACTGTTATAAGACGGCCATTATCCAGTATTGACTCCAGTATTATTTTGTACAATAAATCCCATGTTCCCTGTAACCATGTAGTATGGTTACCACAAACGATTAAGTAACCACAAACGATGTTTAAACACCATAAAATACCACAAATAAAATAGCTCATAAAGAGCCTGATATGATGATAATTTGTTGAGTAAAATTTTGTTTCAACTTTTAAATCTTTTATATGAAACTATGTCATTTGTGGGGTTTTGGGATGTTTTAATGTCTTTTTGGATTATTTGTGTTCACTTGTGGATCATTTGGATCGTGATAGTGCAAGCTCCATATATCCGGAGATCTGGAGCAGATTGAAAATGAAAAGCGAATTACATATTATGTACGTCAGTTCCTTCTGATTGACACATGTATGTGACCAATAAGATCACATGAGAGCTGTGCTGTAAAAATGAGTCCCATAAAAATCAAAACTGAAAAGAAGCTTTTTTTCTGGTCGGCACTAAACTTTCAGTGTTTGTTCAGAAGCAAGAGTTTTTCCTGTGGCCTAAGTTAACAACCCAATCATGGGGGGTGCGGGGAAAAATTTGGTTCAGTGTCACACTCAATGTTATTTCACTACCCGAAGAGAAGCACTGCTCAGCAAGTACCTGGCAAACTTTCACACATTGAACTCGTGCCCGTCCCAGTCACAGGAAGTTCATTTTCTCGCTGTAATAATTCAATCCCCCTATCAATATTCAATCACCCCCAATTTTGAGGACAAAATCCAATCTGTGTTTCTAATAAATTCGATCCCACGCCCACGTTCATTGAAATAACAAAGAACTCATGCATGATTTTGAACTATTCACTTCCTTGATTGACTTATTAGTACTGAATTTTGATGAGGTAATGCAAAACAGAAACTTATAATTGGGAAGTTTCTCTTACATTTGAGAGGTAACAAATGTATTAGTGACTGGTCACTTGCGCGAGCTTGGATGAGAAGAGCTAAAAAGAGTGGTTCACACCATCAGACGTTTAATTTTGCAGGTACGTAATATTAATGTTGTAAAAATATACAAGTTGGAATAAAATTAAATCGGCAAAGAAATGATTAGATTTAAATGTTGGATTTATTCCTGTTGCTGGATATATTCCTGTTGCTGGATATATTCCTGTTGCTGGATATATTCGTATGTGAAAAGGAGAAAGAATACAAAATGCAGCTTGCTCATTGCGGAATGTGATACACTATAATAAGCACATTCTGCACATTGGTATTAAATCGTAGTCTAATTTTTCAAGAGAAAGTATTATTAGAAACTAACACTTACACCTATTACACACTGATAACCGTGCAATTATTACACGATTTAGCACGGTTACGAACTTTGTGACGTATGTGTTCACAGGGCGGGTGATAAATTGCAGGACAAAGTCTCGTCTGCCTGTACAATCGAATAAACAAATACTGCAAGTAGGAACTTCAGTATATTTTAACGGCAGAAAATGTATAATCGCAGATATTTACAAACCAATTGGGACATACGAGTGTACACAATAAGAAACGGATCAACAGGAGAAACAAGACGTGCTTTCAGATATAAATTATCTAGGGAAGCAGAGATCGAAAAGTTCATGAGAGACGTAGATGATGAATCTCTTCTTGCCTTTTTAAATGAGAAACAACACAAGTGTGATCAGCTGAACAAAGGTAGATTTTCTTCCGCTGACGATGGGAACAAACGAAATGAGCCAGGGACCGACAGGCAAACAAAATAGGAAATACGGATATTTAAAGGTATCAAATTCGTTTTATATTATAATCAAGTCTTATGTTGTTGTTGTATTCCTTAAGGCATTGTCCAATGGATGCTGCCAATCGTCACTCTGTAGAATTCACTATGGGGTTTCACTTGTGGGCACACATGTACTGTTAGTTAAAAACCGAGACGAGAACAAGGATTTGAGCGGGTGGTTAAAGTTAAAAGTAGCCAACTTAGATTTCTTTTTTTGGTTGCTGCGAGAAAGATTTTAAGGGCTGTCCTGATGTCTTTTTTGATTCCGCAGAGCGGTCGTACTAAAAACTGCGCAGAACTGCGCGGAGCTTAATTTCAACTGCGCGTGGATTATTTGATGGAATTTTCTTTATTTGCTGACGAGCAGAATATTGATATTAATAAAACAGACAACAAAATGCGAATCTGTAGACTATATGTCGCTTGAAACGAGAGAGAACGAAATTCAAATGCGCGGAAATTCTGTTTCACTGCCCGGAGATTCGCTTCGCTGGAATGGAATCGTTAACATTTAGAGCATCTTATCCTTCGCTCGAACCATAGGAGACATGTGACAATGCTGCAGGCCTCTGATATATAGAGAAAGAGAGAAGGAATGAAACAGGAGTCCAGCAAAACGGCCGAATAACCACTAATAAAGCAATTTTGCCACCAAAAATTCACCCAAGTCTTCCTAATATATTAGTTAGTGCTCACGAACAGTTGTTCCGATCATATCCCGTTCTCAGCTCGAGTTTTTATCGATCTTTTCAAAGTCGTCCACTCGCCCTTTTTCCTGAGACAGGCGCCATTTTCAACGTGGTTTGACCTAGAAACCGTGGCGCTAATATGGCACGTGATCGTCGATTTCGCTGTCATTCAACATGTCAACAGGACTGAAAATCTATGTTATTGTTTGATTGGCTAGAACTTTAAGGTCAAGCGAATACGTAGCGACCTCTGGCGAACGATCTAGGTCAAACCACGCCCCCGGAGCAGTTGAAAATGGCGCCTGTCTCAGGAAAAAGGGCGAGTGGACGACTTTGAAAAGATCGATAAAAACTCGAGCTGAGAACGGGATATGATCGGAACAACTGTTCGTGAGCACTAACTAATATATTAGGAAGACTTGGGTGAATTTTTGGTGGCAAAATTGCTTTATTAGTGGTTATTCGGCCGTTTTGCTGGACTCCTGTTTCATTCCTTCTCTCTTTCTCTATATATCAGAGGCCTGCAGCATTGTCACATGTCTCCTATGGCTCGAACTAAGTCTGGGCACACTTTCATCAAGCTACTTACGAACATTTTTCTTCGTAACTCAAGGGAATCTTTTTTTGTAAGTAAATTCGACTTTCATGAAACTTAGTAACTTAAGAATCTTCGTAACTTTGTGCGTAACTTTAGGCCCCATAACAAAAATGCCTTGTTTCCCATCACCGCCCGCCCCGATTTTTCCGCCCGCCCCGATTTATTTTTTTCTCACCTGCCTTGTTGGTGTTTCTTATGGTAATGAGGCTGAACTCACTTTGGTTTAGGCCCTACACCAGCGACTGTTGTGGCGCGCTACGAATGCTTGTTGTGGCAGAGGAGCTGGGGTGATGTCAAGATATACGCGACAGTCTTACCTTGTGTGATTACCCGGGCCTTGCCAGCAACTTGAAGTTTCTTCTGTGCGCCATTGGATGTCATGATTATTAGATACTGTCCAACACCCATCCCCTTATGAAGGGAAGATCATGGATCTTGAGTCTGGCGCCTTAGACCACTCGGCCATCCTGACAGAGCTGAGAAAAATAGCTTTGCGTGCTTGGGAGCACCTTTTGCACAATGCGAATGAATTCTGGTTGAGTTCAAGAAAAAAAAAATCTATATTAGAAAATACACGAGCCTGGTTGAAACTTGTTGCTTATATATCATTCCATATGGTTTGACATCCATTAGATTTGTGTTCGGGTTTAGGTAATTCGAGATACCGTTCCCCAGATACACAGTTGCCATGCTTGTGTATTTGATGGCAGATACCTACGTATATTTTCAATAAATCATGAAAATTAATAAATATGTTTCTTTTCAAATCGATTTAAAAAACCTCCACCAAATTCTCTCGTCTTTGACTCAGATAGAATCATCCTCATTGGTGTCCAGCCGAACAAAACACAAAACCCCAGTTAATACAGTTTAAAATTCTCAGCCCGACGTCACGGTCTAAAACATAAAATACTCTTACAGGTCGGCAAATACATTTACCGCGGTATACCTTAAAATTCAAGAGAACCCACCTAGAATTGCAGCTCGTGGTTGGTTACGTCTCTTTTAAGGTTGTGGTTCATGGTACTGTTTAACTTGATGCCATCTGCAGATAAAACGATATCCAAAGTGCTGGCTATTTATTAAATTTTCCAAACTTTCTCCATGGAATGCGTGGCTCACATTGAAATATCTAGAAAAAAGCATATTCTTCGTGAAATTATTGTTTGATTACAGCTGTCACCAAAAATGTGTTCGGATCTATTGATGAAAACTGTGACACGGATTCTGAGAATATAAATATGAACCTATTTAGTTGTTCCATGGTGAAGTGCTATACGTGTAGAATGGCCGCTGGATTGAAATACGTAAATTGTATTAGTCTTATGTGTACGAAATCCTTAATATTGAAGTTCGGCGAAATCACTAGATCCTCCAGCTGTTTTGATGAGAAAACAATAGCCCTGTCTGGCAAATCGAATACGCGTTCAGGAAAACAAGCCTATTGTTATAAAATTCGGTCTCGGCGAGTAAGGCATGACACGCCGCGTTAAATGCCGAACTATCCTTTATGCCCGGTGTTTCAGAAAAAATGAGAATGTGCATTCCACCGAGGTTCGTCAGCTGGCTGACTAAGCCCAAAAACGCGAGTGATGTTGGGAATGGAGTGTACACAATTTTTTTCCCCGAAATTGTTATCCGGGAAATATTGAGGCAACATATGGGTATATAAAATTGCGGATGGTTGAAACATTAGTGCAAACGGTTGCTCCAGCTAACAATAATCAACACGGTTTTCGCAAAAATATGAAAAACGTCCCACGAAAAATATGGAAAACGTCCATCGATACACCTAGCTGTCTCCCATGAATTGAAGGGTATCCGTATGGGAGGCCTACATGTACAATTTTGCTATGGGTAATATTAATGTTCTAAAAATATATAATTCTGTTGGAATGAAAGGTATATTGTAGAAAAAAATGTTGAAACTAATTCCTGATGCTGAATATATTTGGAAAAGGAAAATAAAAATTTAGCGTGTCAGAAGTGGGATTCGAACCCACGCCCACATTCGTGGACCAGAACACCCATCCCCTTATGAAGGGAAGATCATAGATCTTGAGTCTGGCGCCTTAGACCACTCGGCCATCCTGACAGAGCTGAGAAAAATAGCTTTGCGTGCTTGGGAGCACCTTTTGCACAATGCGAATGAATTCTGGTTGAATTCAAGAAAAAAATCTATATTAGAAAATACACGAGCCTGGTTGAAACTTGTTGCTTATATATCATTCCATATGGTTTGACATCCATTAGATTTGTGTTCGGGTTTAGGTAATTCGAGATACCGTTCCCCAGATACACAGTTGCCATGCTTGTAGTGTATTTGATGGCAGATACCTGTACGTATACTTTCAATAAATTATGAAAATTAATAAATATATTTCTTTTCGAATCGATTTAAAAAAACCTCCACCAAATTCTCTCGTCTTTCACTCAGATAAAATCATCCCCATTGGTGTCCAGCCGAACAAAACCTCAGTTAATACAGTTTAAAATTCTCAGCCCGACGTCACGGTCTAAAACATAAAATACTCTTACAGTTCGGCAAATAGATTTACCGCGGTATACCTTAAAATTCAAAAGAACCCACCTAGAATTGCAGCTCGTGGTTGGTTACGTCTCTTTTAAGGTTGTGGTTCATGGTACTGTTTAACTTGATGCCATCTGCAGATAAAACGATATCCAAAGTGGCTATTTATTAAATTTTCCAAACTTTCTGCATGGAATGCGTGGCTCACGTTGAAATATCTAGAAAAAAAGCATATTCTTCGTGAAATTATTGTTTGATTACAGCTGTCACCAAAAATGTGTTCGGATCTATTGATGAAAACTGTGACACGGATTCTGAGAATATAAATATAAACCTATTTAGTTGTTCCATGGTGAAGTGCTATACGTGTAGAATGGCCGCTGGACTGAAATACGTAAATTTTATTGGTCTTATGTGTACGAAATCCTTAATATTGAAGTTCGGCGAAATCACTAGATCCTCCAGCTGTTTTGATGAGAAAACAATAGCCCTGTCTGGCAAATCGAATAGGCGTTCAGGAAAACAAGCCTATTGTTATAAAATTCGATTTCGGCGAGTAAGGGATGACACGCCGCGTTAAATGCCGAACTTTCCTTTATGCCCGGTGTTTAAAAAAAAATGAGAATGTGCATTCCACCGAGGCTCGTCAGGTGGCAGACTAAGCCCAAAAACGCGAGTGATGTTGGGAATGGAGTGTACACAATTTTTTCCCCCGAAATTGTTATCCGGGAAATATTGAGGCAACATATGGGTATATAAAATTGCGGATGGTTAAAACATTAGTGCAAACGGTTGCTCCAGCTAACAATAATCAACACGGTTTTCGCAAAAATATGAAAAACGTCCCACGAAAAATATGGAAAACGTCCATCGACACACCTAGCTGTCTCCCATGAATTGAATGGTATCTGTATGGTAGGCCTACATGTAAAAGTTTGCTATGGGTAATATTAATGTTCTAAAAATATATAATTCTGTTGGAATGAAAGGCACATTGTAGGAAAAAATGTTGAAATTAATTCCCTTTTTTTTTCTTTTGAAAAGTAAATAATTTATTCACAATATAGCCGCATATTACATTTCAATATTTCCCATACTGTCCATCGTTAAAAGCAGTAAATATCACAGAAATTGATGGACTATTTTTCTAGCATACAATACAAATAAGGTCTATGATAGTAAGTAACTGAGCTTGGAATGCTGCACTTTACAAAAGATATTATTTTTGCACCATGTCTTTCGGAACGTAGAATTGTCCAGCTGTACAAAATCTAAATGTACCCTGGTTTTTATCACGGCCTTAGCTGCCATAACTATACTTCTGGCAGAACAAGCTTGTCCCTGGAACACCATCCCGTTCCTGCCACACCAAATCCCAAATAACAAAACATTAATCAGATAAGTATAAATCGCTTCCTCCTCTCTTGTCAATGGAGCGCCAAAGAGTTTATGCCATAAATGTCTTTCATCAAGATTCGGAATGAAGCCCCCATACAAATGGAATACTTGTCTGAGTTCTAGAAAAACCTGCCTCACAATATCGCACTCCACAAAAAGATGCTTTTGCGTTTCTGAGGCAGGACAAAAAACACACTTATCATCTATAGCGATGCCCCTTCTCAAAAGTCGCTCTTTTACCGGCAGAATGTCATGAACTAATTTAAAGGAGAAATTAATCAAATTGTGATCAACAAAACTCTGTTCCAAATGTCCCTCCATAACAGCTGAGGGGCCGCCTTCATGACCCGTGGCAGGTCAACAATTCCATTCACAAAAACATTATAGATAGATTTACTGGAATACATGTTTGGAGGTAGCGGTTGAGTAGTATAGAATTCTTTCCGGGTCTCTAAAGAGCTGTCTCAGCGTGTGGAATATTACTCTTTGCAAAATCCGGACATATATTTCTTAATGATAATCCTATCCAATAAATTGCATAATACCTCCAGTCCGCGACGGATCCATATAGTAGTTTCAATACATGCCGAACTGCAAAGGTTTTAACCTTGCACTCAATATTCTGGACATTCAGACCACCATTATCACATTTATTATACAATACGGATCTTTTGATCCCTTCCGGTTTGCCATCCCACAAGAATTTAAAAACATTCGAACAACATTGATTCACGCATTTTTTAGGCAAACAATACACTGGGCCGTGAACCACAACACTGCAAGAGCGACAGTGTTCACCAAAACAGCTCTCCCCCTCAGGGTTAAATATCGCCCCGTCCAAGAGGAAACATTCTTTTTTACTTTGTTAAACACATGAGAAGAGTTCAGCTCATCCTGGTCATCGCCAAAGAAAATACCACAAATTTTGGCATTTTTAACCACCCTGAACCCTACGTCCGGAACCGATTCTATACCCCATTTACCTATAGGCAGAGCAATGCTCTTTGACAGATTCAGGTTCGCTCCGGACGCTTTTCCATACCTTGAAGAAAGGCCAACGACCTGGGGAACTGAACTCTCATCAGACACTATAACGGTAGTATCATCTGCAAACGCCGTTACTTTGGCTTGTTTGTCTGTGCCTGGCATTTTGACACCCTTAATCAAATCGTTGTTCCTATTAGCGGCAATGATTGGTTCTAGGGACAAAACATACAACAATGGCGATATAGAGCACCCCTGTCTGACTCCCCTTGTTAAATCGAACGTTTCTGTAATATGACCATTCACTATTACGCTACTAGAAATACCAGTATATAACAGTTTCACCCATCGAGAAAAATCAGACCCAAAGTTATACTTCTCCAAACATTTAAACAGAAATGACCAGTCTACACGATCGAATGCTTTTTCCTGGTCCAAATTAATGAAACAGGCCCCCAGGTCCTTCTGTTCAACATAGTCAAATGTGTTACGTAAAAAATGTAGATTGTCAAAAATACTTCTACCCGGTATACCACAAGTTTGGTTTAGGAGAACAATTGTGTCGATTACTGACTTGAGACGATTACATAAGGCCTTTGACACTATTTTGTAATCAGCATTCCATAGACTAATTGGCCTCCAATTCTTAATACACTCTGAGTTACTCAGATCTTTACACAATAACGTAACTAGGCCTGTTCTCTGACTTGGACTCAGACAACCGTTGACAAAACAATGATTAACAACTTCAGTGAATGTCGTACCACCAATACTGCAAATAAAACTCGGCGGGCAACCCATCACAGCCCGGCGATTTATGTTTACACATATTGTCCAAAGCAAAAAACAACTCTTTCTCAGTTAAATTCCCTTCACATAAATTTTTACAATCTTCACTAAGTTCGGGCAAGTTAGACAAAAACTCAGTTTGACACTCACTGTCAGTATCCTGCCTTGTATACAATTTTCTATAATACGAACGTATACAGTCAGCTATGGGACCTTGACTCTCATGTGAAACTGAACAGTTCTCATGACATGTAATTTTTTTGATTAATTTTCTTTTACCCCTGCTCGATTCTCTCCTAATAAAATAGCTTGTTGGCTTTTCACCCTGTTCAAAATGAACAGCTTTAGCACGAATTACTGCCCCGTTTCTAGATTCTTTATGCAGAGCGTTTAATGCTGCTTTCACACTTTCAATATCACTTTATGTAAATTGTCTGATGTATTTCATTGTACGTGGGAGACGCGCTATAAGCTTTTTACTGCGCTCCCATCACTCTGGTGTAAAATAAAATAATTTAAACCAATATCACTTTATTAACCACAGGGTCGGATTTCAGTCTGTTCAGTTCCACGTTCAAGTCAGCCAATTTCCTCTTTTTTTTTGAAGATTTCAGTATGGAATGCTTACGGATCTCTTCTTTGCATTTATCCTTAAAACTATCCCACTGAGAAACTATGCTCACTCCATTATCTTTTGCAAACGAAACGTTATGCGCATCCCGGATTTTGGCAGTAAGTTCCTCTTCTCTCAATAGCGAAACGTTGCATTTCCAATAACTTGGGCCCCACGAAATCACATTGTCAAAACACACATCATAAAATGCACACGAATGATCCGAAAATGAGACCTGCACCACATCGGACAAACATACTGAGTGTCTCGTAGCATTAGACAAATAAAATCGGTCTAGTCTACTAGCAATTTGGCCCCTGGACCAGGTGTAGACTTTCTTATCGGGGTGCATGTTCCTAAAAATATCAGAAATATTAAAATCATTTTTCAGAACATCAATTTCCTCTTTCCCATCATTTCGAGAATCAATATTACCACCACATTTATCCAAACCGTTATTCTCAACAAAATTAAAGTCTCCCCCTAGTACAACCAATTCGCTTCCAGATATTAATTTATCAATGTCTTTAATAAACATTTTCCTATCCCCTGGGGCATTCGGTGCATACACACAGACTAGTTTCAAAGCAACATTATTCATTTCGACCGTTAATACCAAATATCGACCTTGCGGACATCTATGTACATGTTTAATTGTGCAATCAACCGTATAACGTATTATGATACCAACACCACGACTTCTAGTAGTGCCATATGCCCACCTACAATCACCCGGTATATTCAGTTTTTTAGTGTCATTATAATTCTCGAAATGAGTCTCTTGCAAAAACAATATATCCAAGTTATTGTCAAACATAAACTGCTTCACTTGGGCTTGTTTATATTCATCCCTCAGGCCATTCACATTTAAAGTTCCAAATCGAATCATAGTCTGTACAGCCATCACAAAGAGAAGAAAGGAAGCGTACTTATACATTGTTGTAAAGTGGTAGAACAGAGAACGATATTCAGTTTTTCTTGCCTTTTGTCCCCCGCTTTCTCGTGCGATTCGAGAATGCTTTCTTTCGATATTGTAACAACATATCTGAGCCACATTCGGAGGGCGTCGGAGTAATCAAATCACATTCACTCATATCAGCGGAACAATCACTGGTCTCACACCTGGTTCCCGTGTCGAACAATGGAGCAGAAGCCATAGACATTGTGTCCCCCGACACGTTGAAAACAGGTTCCTTTGGAATAGTCGCTTTATTCAATTCAGCCTTCTTTTGTTTTTTTGGCTCCGGAGATCCAACTTTTGTCTGCACACAAACGTCACTCTGCTGGGTACCAACAGCCGATTGAGACATTTCCTCAGGCTCAAGTTGAACTTCCAAACCATGATCAGAACAATCGTCAGGATTTATCTCACCTTCAGAGATCTCACTTTCGTTTTCACATTCTTTATCATCACAACTTTCTTCTTTCTCGATTTCATTGCCATCTCCGTCACACAGTACCCTTTCCATACATGTAACATCCTCCTCCATTTCCGAATCTCCGTCGACATTGACAATCATATCCTCTTCATTCTCTTCATCCTCATTTCGAGTTGGTGCCGTGAAATTTTGTACTCGAGCGGCGTATGAGTACGCCCGAGCACAGCAATTGTAACTTGAGTGTTCCCAAGAATGGCAAATCGCGCACCTCTCCGAACAGTCCTTTATATTGTGCGGGTTTTCGTGGGGCGAGAAGCCATCGCAATTTCCGCACCACACAGCCTCACATTCTACCGCTTTATGATCCTTCTGACCACACTTTCTACACTCAAAGGTCATCCCCGGGTAGGTGAACATCACCACATCGCCCGCGAAGTTGATAAAATTCGGGACATAGCGTGTCTTATGGCACCTGAACCGATACACCCTAATACCAGTTCTAACATTTGCAAAGTCAGCATCAGAGAATTTAGGCTTAGTAACTCCAAGGCACTCACCATACATCTTCACCAGCCAAGTCAACTACATCGCAAACCTCTCTACGCTGCCTTGACATTCTTGGCTGGTGGCAGAGGAATACTGCTCTGCGCCACCTAGTGGAAGTTTTAACGATGAGCGACTTTTTGACTCCAGGAGTTGTTTCCCTTCAATTTCAAGTCGGCCACACACATAAGGCGAGTTGCTATCGTTCGACCTTGCAGCGCGTCCCAAAATCTGATTCAATTGATCAGATACACCGAAAGTGGCCGTGATAATGCTTCTCCTGTTTTTTATCGGTAGAATTTCCCCGCACATTCGTCACAGCTAGTTCTTAGTGGAGGCCGCCATCTTGGGAAACCAGCTACCACATAACGCGCATTCTGATTGGATGCAGCAAGCCGTCTCTGCATTCCACTCAACGATGAGGATTCATGTTCCAACTTTACTAGAGAAGTACGCCAAGGCAATGTACAGAGCAACGTGATGTACGTCGACTTGGCTAGAGAAGATGCTCACCATAAGGCTTCAATGCTGCCGCAATCGTATCGTCCGACATCTCGTCCGGGGCCCAGTGTGCAGTCACATTCATATAAACCGAGCTTGCTGGCACAATCTCCCAATCCACATCTCCAATAGTAAACTTTGATTTCATGACCAATGAATTCAGAGCTGCCTCCGTAGAGACACGAACATAAAACATCTTCTTAAAGAAGTTCTTTTGCAGACACACAAGTTCATTTTTGATATCGATCAAACCAGACAACACGGGTCTGAAATCTCGAGCATTGGCCGCAGAAAATGCTCCATTGTTCTTCGTCGAAAAACTCACAGACAGAGTCCGTAATGGCTTGGCCACGGAATTATAAGACACGGGTTTTGACATTTCGCCAGCACTAGCAATATTCAACCCGAACGATACACCCGAGCCCTAACGGGCTGAGTAAATTCACTGAAACCCAAAGTCCTTTCACTTGTCAGTAAACCCAAAAATCCAATAGAGGAGCACTGTGTTGTTGTTGTTGTTGTCGCCAAGTCGGAGCAAATCTGATATACGTCTGGTCTCTGTCAAATCCACTAACTAACTGAAATTAATTCCTGATGCTGAATATATTCGGTAAACGAAAATAAAAATTTAGCGTGTCAGAAGTGGGATTCGAACCCACGCCCACATTCGTGGACCAGAACACCCATCCCCTTATGAAGGGAAGATCATGGATCTTGAGTCTGGCGCCTTAGACCACTCGGCCATCCTGACAGAGCTGAGAAAAATTGCTTTGCGTTCTTGGGAGCACCTTTTGCACAATGCGATTGAATTCTGGTTGAATTCAAGAAAAAAATCTATATTAGAAAATACACGAGCCTGGTTGAAACTTGTTCCTTATATATCATTCCATATGGTTTGACATCCATTAGATTTGTGTTCGGGTTTAGGTAATTCGAGATACCGTTCCCCAGATACACAGTCGCCATGCTTGTAGTATATTTGATGGCAGACACCTACGTATATTTTCAATAAATTATGAAAATTAATAAATATATTTCTTTTCAAATCGATTTACAAAAAACCCACCAAATTCTCTCGTCTTTGACTCAGATAAAATCAGCCCCATTGGTGTCCAGCCGAATAAAACACAAAAGCCAGTTAATACAGTTTAAAATTCTCAGCCCGACGTCTAAAACATAAAATACTCTCACAATTCGGCAAATAGATTTTCTGCGGTATACCTTAAAATTCAAAAGAACCCACCTAGAATTGCAGCTCGTGGTTGGTTACGTCTCTTTTAAGGTTGTGGTTCATGGTACAGCTGTTTAACTTGATGCCATCTGCAGATAAAACGATATCCAAAGTGCTGGCTATTTATTAAATTTTCCAAACTTTCTGCATGGAATGCGTGGCTCACGTTGAAATATCTAGAAAAAAAGCATATTCTTCGTGAAATTATTGTTTGATTACAGCTGTCACCAAAAATGTGTTCGGATCTATTGATGAAAACTGTGACACGGATTCTGAGAATATAAATATGAACCTATTTAGTTGTTCCATGGTGAAGTGCTATACGTGTAGAATGGCCGCTGGATTGAAATACGTAAATTGTATTAGTCTTATGTATACGAAATCCTTAATATTGAAGTTCGGCGAAATCACTAGATCCTCCAGCTGTTTTGATGAGAAAACAATAGCCCTGTCTGGCAAATCGAATACGCGTTCAGGAAAACAAGCCTATTGTTATAAAATTCGGTCTCGGCGAGTAAGGCATGACACGCCGCGTTAAATGCCGAACTATCCTTTATGCCCGGTGTTTCAGAAAAAATGAGAATGTACATTCCACCGAGGTTCGTCAGCTGGCTGACTAAGCCCAAAAACGCGAGTGATGTTGGGAATGGAGTGTACACAAATTTTTTCCCCGAAATTGTTATCCGGGAAATATTGAGGCAACATATGGGTATATAAAATTGCGGATGGTTAAAACATTAGTGCAAACGGTTGCTCCAGCTAACAATAATCAACACGGTTTTCGCAAAAATATGAAAAACGTCCCACGAAAAATATGGAAAACGTCCATCGATACACCTAGCTGTCTCCCATGAATTGAAGGGTATCTGTATGGTAGGCCTACATGTACAATTTTGCTATGGGTAATATTAATGTTCTAAAAATATATAATTCTGTTGGAATGAAAGGTATATTGTAGAAAAAAATGTTGAAACTAATTCCTGATGCTGAATATATTTGGAAAAGGAAAATAAAAATTTAGCGTGTCAGAAGTGGGATTCGAACCCACGCCCACATTCGTGGACCAGAACACCCATCCCCTTATGAAGGGAAGATCATAGATCTTGAGTCTGGCGCCTTAGACCACTCGGCCATCCTGACAGAGCTGAGAAAAATAGCTTTGCGTGCTTGGGAGCACCTTTTGCACAATGCGAATGATTTCTGGTTGTATTCAAGAAAAAAATCTATATTAGAAAATACACGAGCCTGGTTGAAACTTGTTGCTTATATATCATTCCATATGGTTTGACATCCATTAGATTTGTGTTCGGGTTTAGGTAATTCGAGATACCGTTCCCCAGATACACAGTTGCCATGCTTGTAGTGTATTTGATGGCAGATACCTGTACGTATACTTTCAATAAATTATGAAAATTAATCAATATATTTCTTTTCGAATCGATTTAAAAAACCTCCACCAAATTCTCTCGTCTTTCACTCAGATAAAATCATCCCCATTGGTGTCCAGCCAAACAAAACCTCAGTTAATACAGTTTAAAATTCTCAGCCCGACGTCACGGTCTAAAACATAAAATACTCTTACAGTTCGGCAACTAGATTTACCGCGGTATACCTTAAAATCCAAAAGAACCCACCTAGAATTGCAGCTCGTGGTTGGTTACGTCTCTTTTAAGGTTGTGGTTCATGGTACTGTTTAACTTGATGCCATCTGCAGATAAAACGATATCCAAAGTGCTGGCTATTTATTAAATTTTCCAAACTTTCTGCATGGAATGCGTGGCTCACGTTGAAATATCTAGAAAAAAAGCATATTCTTCGTGAAATTATTGTTTGATTACAGCTGTCACCAAAAATGTGTTCGGATCTATTGATGAAAACTGTGACACGGATTCTGAGAATATAAATATAAACCTATTTAGTTGTTCCATGGTGAAGTGCTATACGTGTAGAATGGCCGCTGGACTGAAATACGTAAATTTTATTGGTCTTATGTGTACGAAATCCTTAATATTGAAGTTCGGCGAAATCACTAGATCCTCCAGCTGTTTTGATGAGAAAACAATAGCCTTGTTTGGCAAATCGAATATGCGTTCAGGAAAACAAGCCTATTGTTATAAAATTCGGTCTCGGCGAGTAAGGGATGACACGCCGCGTTAAATGCCGAACTTTCCTTTATGCCCGGTGTTTAAAAAAAAAATGAGAATGTGCATTCCACCGAGGCTCGTCAGGTGGCAGACTAAGCCCAAAAACGCGAGTGATGTTGGGAATGGAGTGTACACAATTTTTTCCCCCGAAATTGTTATCCGGGAAATATTGAGGCAACATATGGGTATATAAAATTGCGGATGGTTAAAACATTAGTGCAAACGGTTGCTCCAGCTAACAATAATGAACACGGTTTTCGCAAAAATATGAAAAACGTCCCACGAAAAATATGGAAAACGTCCATCGACACACCTAGCTGTCTCCCATGAATTGAATGGTATCTGTATGGTAGGCCTACATGTAAAAGTTTGCTATGGGTAATATTAATGTTCTAAAAATATATAATTCTGTTGGAATGAAAGGCACATTGTAGGAAAAAATGTTGAAATTAATTCCCTTTTTTTTTTCTTTTGAAAAGTAAATAATTTATTCACAATATAGCCGCATATTACATTTCAATATTTCCCATACTGTCCATCGTTAAAAGCAGTAAATATCACAGAAATTGATGGACTATTTTTCTAGCATACAATAATACAAATAAGGTCTATGATAGTAAGTAACTAAGCTTGGAATGCTGCACTTTACAAAAGATATTATTTTTGCACCATGTCTTTCGGAACGTAGAATTGTCCAGCCGTACAAAATCTAAATGTACCCTGGTTTTTATCACGGCCTTAGCTGCCATAACTATATACTTCTGGCAGAACAAGCTTGTCCCTGGAACACCATCCCGTTCCTGCCACACCAAATCCCAAATAACAAAACATTAATCAGATAAGTATAAATCGCTTCCTCCTCTCTTGTCAATGGAGCGCCAAAGAGTTTATGCCATAAATGTCTTTCATCAAGATTCGGAATGAAGCCCCCATACAAATGGAATACTTGTCTGAGTTCTAGAAAAACCTGCCTCACAATATCGCACTCCACAAAAAGATGCTTTTGCGTTTCTGAGGCAGGACAAAAAACACACTTATCATCTATAGCGATGCCCCTTCTCAAAAGTCGCTCTTTTACCGGCAGAATGTCATGAACTAATTTAAAGGAGAAATTAATCAAATTGTGATCAACAAAACTCTGTTCCAAATGTCCCTCCATAACAGCTGAGGGGCCGCCTTCATGACCCGTGGCAGGTCAACAATTCCATTCACAAAAACATTATAGATAGATTTACTGGAATACATATTTGGAGGTAGCGGTTGAGTAGTATAGAATTCTTTCCGGGTCTCTAAAGCAGATTTGTAAAACGGCGGAGCTGTCTCAGCATGTGGAATATTACTCTTTGCAAAATCCGGACATATATTTCTTAATGACAATCCTATCCAATAAATTGCATAATACCTCCAGTCCGCTACAGATCCATATAATAGTTTCAATACATGCCGAACTGCAAAGGTTTTAACCTTGCACTCAATATTCTGGACATTCAGACCACCATTATCACATTTATTATACAATACGGATCTTTTGATCCCTTCTGGTTTGCCATCCCACAAGAATTTAAAAACATTCGAACAACATTGATTCACGCATTTTTTAGGCAAAACAATACACTGGGCCGTGAACCACAACACTGCAAGAGCGACAGTGTTCACCAAAACAGCCCTCCCCCTCAGGGTTAAATATCGCCCCGTCCAAGAGGAAACATTCTTTTTGACTTTGTTAAACACATGAGAAGAGTTCAGCTCATCCTGGTCATCGCCAAAGAAAATACCACAAATTTTGGCATTTTTAACCACCCTGAACCCTACGTCCGGAACCGATTCTATACCCCATTTACCTATAGGCAGAGCAGTGCTCCGGACGCTTTTCCATACCTTGAAGAAAGGCCAACGACCTGGGGAACTGAACTCTCATCAGACACTATAACGGTAGTATCATCTGCAAACGCCGTTACTTTGGCTTGTTTGTCTGTGCCTGGCATTTTGACACCCTTAATCAAATCGCTGTTTCTAACAGCGGCAATGATTGGTTCTAGGGACAAAACATACAACAATGGCGATATAGAGCACCCCTGTCTGACTCCCCTTGTTAAATCGAACGTTTCTGTAATATGACCATTCACTATTACGCTACTAGAAATACCAGTATATAACAGTTTCACCCATCGACAAAAATCAGACCCAAAGTTATACTTCTCCAAACATTTAAACAGAAATGACCAGTCTACACGATCGAATGCTTTTTCCTGGTCCAAATTAATGAAACAGGCCCCCAGGTCCTTCTGTTCAACATAGTCAAATGTGTTACGTAAAAAATGTAACTTGTCAAATATACTTCTACCCGGTATACCACCAGTTTGGTTTTGGAGAACAATTGTGTCGATTACTGACTTGAGACGATTACATAAGGCCTTTGACACTATTTTGTAATCAGCATTCAATAGACTAATTGGCCTCCAATTCTTAATACACTCTTGAGTTACTCGGATCTTTACACAATAACGTAACAAGGCCTGTTCTCTGACTTGGACTCAGACAACCGTTGACAAAACAATGATAACAACTTCAGTGAATGTCGTACCAATTATAGACCAATACTGCAAATAAAACTCGGCGGGCAACCCATCACAGCCCGGCGATTTATGTTTCACATATTGTCTAAAGCAAAAAACAACTCTTTCTCAGTTAAAGTCCCTTCACATAAATTTTTGCAATCTTCACTAAGTTCGGGCAAGTTAGACAAAAACACAGTTTGACACTCACTGTCAGTATCCTGCCTTGTATACAATTCTCTATAATACTAACGTATACAGTCAGCTATGGGGCCTTGACTCTCATGTGAAACTGATCAGTTCTTATGACATGTAATTTTTTTGATTAATTTTCTTTTACCCCTGCTCCATTCTCTCCTAATAAAATAGCTTGTTGGCTTTTCACCCTGTTCAAAATGAACAGCTTTAGCACGAATCACTGCCCCGTTTCTAGATTCTTTATGCAGAGCGTTTAATGCTGCTTTCACACTTTCAATATCACTCTTATTAGCCACAGAGTAGGATTTCAGTCTGGTCAGTTCCACGTTCAAGTCAGCCAATTTCCTCTTTTTTTTTGAAGATTTCAGTATGGAATGCTTACGGATCTCTTCTTTGCATTTATCCTTAAAATTATCCCACTGAGAAACTATGCTCACCCCATTTTCTTTCGCAAACGAAACGTTATGCGCATCTCGGATTTTGGCAGTAAGTTCCTCTTCTCTCAATAGCGAAACGTTGCATTTCCAATAACTTGGGCCCCACGAAATCACATTGTCAAAACACACATCATAAAATGCACATGAATGATCCGAAAATGAGACATGCACCACATCGGACAAGTGAGTGAGTGAGTGTCTCATAGCATTGGACAAATAAAATCGGTCTAGTCTACTAGCAATTTGGCCCCTGGACCAGGTGTAGACTTTCTTATCGGGGTGCATGTTCCTACAAATATCAGAAATAGTAAAATCATTTTTTAGAACATCAATTTCCTCTTTCCCATCGTTTCGAGAATCAATATTACCACCACATTTATCCAAACTGTTATTCTCAACAAAATTAAAGTCTTCCCCTAGTACAACCAATTCACTTCCAGATATTAATTTATCAATGTCTTTAATAAACATTTTCCTATCCCCTGGGGCATTCGGTGCATACACACAAACTAGTTTCAAAGCAACATTATTCATTTCGACCGTTAATACCAAATATCGACCTTGCGGACATCTATGTACATGTTTAATTGTGCAATCAACCGTATAACGTATTATGATACCAACACCACGACTTCTAGTAGTGCCATATGCCCACCTACAATCACCTGGTATATTCAGATTTCTTGCGCTGTTAAACTTACCTTCACATACTTTTTGCTATCGTGTTCTTACGCGATTGCCTAATTGTAATATATTACCACAGAATAAAAATAGTCCCTGTACTGCCCCAATGCCCATGCGCGAGTACCCAGATCCCACGTGACCGACCACGTCACTTCCTTCTTCCCATTGCAACTCGTAGTGGAGGAGTCGTTGTTCTTTGTGTCTTGGAAAAAAGTTAAGCTTCTACATTGGATTACCTCGGATTACCTACGTCTTTACCTGGATATTTACCTTGGCTGTTTACCTGGGATATTTACCTGTTGTATACGTGGGATTTACTGTGATTCTGTGTGATTACTGGCCTGGATTTCGTCAACGCATCAGGGAGTATCAAAGAGAGAATCAAATAAAAACCAACATGGCGTCCGTTTTCTGTATTGTTTGTGAGAAGTCCAAATCGACTACAGATCCCCATTCCGCCTGTCCTCCGTGCCGGGGGGTTTGGTGCGACCAGTACGCAAAGTGTGATGAATGTGAAACGTGGCCCGACAATATATTTTATAGTATCTTGTCGGCTCATATGCTGGTGAAATTATGCCGCCGCCCGGCTTTACCGGGGCCGAGAATTTGGTCGTATCTCCGCCTCAGTCTTTCGGGAATGGGTCGGAGATACAAGGCTCGGTAGTAATGTCCGTTGCGAATTCCATTTCGGCTCTTTCGGCTCGCGTTAATTCTCCGGAGGTTGTTAATGTATCTCCACCACCCACTAATTCCGATATTGTTACGGCCGGGTTGGGGGAACAAGATGGCAGTCGTCATGTCAACAATCAGACGACCTTCACCTTGACGGCCACCTTGGACCTTTCAACCACGACGTCAATTCCGACATCGGGCTCTCAATACGGAATGGTAAGTTCGGAGTTTGTGACTAATGTCCCTGTTAGGATTCGTCATTACATAAATTAACAACCAATCAGCGCAGTTCGTTTCCGACGACTGCTGCATCTATAAACACATCTGTTGGTAATAATCCAGCCCCCGATTATGTAGACTATAGCCGTTCCCTATTAAGGAACGTGCCGAATTTATCGAGGGCGCCTGTTCATCTGCTAAAGTCAGGACCTTCACAGTCTGTCATATCGGGACTGGATTATCGTAGACCCGCACGGTCTGCGTCTATCCCAGCCTCTGTGGATAGATATATGCATTCGAATTACCCTACTGTATCTTGTTACATGCCGGTAGTTTCGTCAAGTATTGGTACTGCAGCATTGGCGCAACCTACCTTTACTTGTGCATCTACTGATATTCTATATCAATCTGCATCTATCCCAGCCACTGTGGATAGATGCATGCAAAGTATTGGTACTGCAGCATTGGCGCAACCTACCATTACTTATGCACCATCTGATATACAATATCAACCTACGTCGGACACTCATATGCAACCAACAACATCATACCATACGGGATCTTCACACCCTCAGGTATCATTGTTGTATTAGTAATGGTACTGCAGCATCTGCGCAACCTACCTTTACTTATGCATCGACTGATATACAATATCAATCTACGACGTACGTCACGTCCGATTTTATCGGACACTCATATGCAACCAACAACATCATACCATACGGGATCTTCACACCCTCAGGTATCATTGTTGTATTAGTAACAGTACTGCCGCATCTACTACAGCGCAACCTACCTTTACTTATGCATCGTGCAATCATTAACGTCATACCTTCCAATATCTACATACTTTGCGGTATTGTCGTTTTGTAATGGTACTTAAGCTTCTGTGCTAGCGCAAGCTACCTTTACTATTGCACCTACACGTAATAACACCACTCGGTCGTTATTACTCCAGGTTCCGGTTTTCAGCCCTCACAATTCAAAAAGGTCACCTCGGCAATAATAAATATTCCATGTAAATATTGCGGAGGTGAACTGATTGTGCCACGTCATTTACCTCGGCAAAGAATTGCTGAGGTGAATTGTGGGGGCTGCGGTTTACAGAAATTCGCCGTTCTTTATTGAATGTGCCGAACTTATCGAGGGCTCTGCTACGTATTACATCGTCAGCGCCCCCTCATTCTGTTAAACCGGTACTGGAACAACGTAGCCCGTCTTTCGGTATGCGTTTATTCCGATTTCATCGGATGGTTACATGCAACCATTAACGTTGTACCTCCCGGTATCTACATACCTTCCGGTATCATCGTTATATCACGGGTCTTCCACTTTTGTTTCTGTGGAAGCTTCGTCTACGGCTGCAGTTACTTCCACTTATGTACCTCGTCGTGTGACTTATCATGTTATGTCCCACTCTACGGGTGTTTCTTACGTTCTCGTCGGTCCGTGAGGTATTCAACGTATGTACCACGCACCGATTCTGAGACGTGGAAGTTAAGGTTACATGCCCGCAGTTGCGGCCTAGCTATCTGCGGCGCATGTTTCAATTTACGTGGCATCAGCTTCCGATTTTACTGACATGATACGATGTATCACCGAGCTATTTATTCTACGATAAAGAATAAATGCCTACTTTATCGGGCTGTTTATTCTACGATAAGAATAACTGGCCTACTCCGCCTTGTATCCCCCCGTACCTGTCCGTTACGGAAGAAAGGGAGGGGTGGCGCTACAGGGCTCCTCGTATGCTATTGTCTCGGTTGCTTCTCCACGTCCGGCAACGTTGAATGTTATCAGTCAGTCCGGTCTGACATCACATTCGACTACTTCCGGTTATGCAGATCTTATCTTCCATTTCGGTCCTGTTAGGCATAGGGTATCGTTTTTATCCTATCCTTTTCAGGCACTGGTTGTCGTGCATCTGCGTCTCCGGCCTAAATACCCAGTTAGGCCGGCTAACTCTCAACAGTTTCTGTCACGTCCGGTGAGGAAGTACAGATTATGTCACCATGATGTTGCTGATCCATTTTAACAACTTTTTGGTGATAATTACGCAGCTATTGAGAGTAACTCGTCTTCAATTTGTGCTCGTCGGTTATAGCCCTGGGGCACTTGTTATTTCCGTTCGTTCACTCTTTAACTTACTATCGTAAGTTGTGAAGACATCTGATCATCGTATACGTTTTACGTATTGGTTTCGACCGTGCAAACGCTTACGTTGGTCACTACGGAACTGTTTATGCATTAGGATATTTCACTCCATTAATTGCTTCAACGGTTTCCGCTTTGACGAATTTTCACCTCTGTGTCTCGTCTGTTTAGTTTTTTTTTATACGTTTCGTATAAAACCTTTATAACGGTACTTCGGTCTATTTTTATTATTACCGTTCCGAGATCACTGGTGGTTTATTCGTATATCTAGCTGCCTGAAGTTCTGCCTATCTTACATAGAGCATTCTTTCTTGTCTACAACTTTTATCAACTTGGAAGTTGATACATTGTTGTATTATTTTGCAGCTAGACACTATGAATTCTATTTCGGTTTTCACTCCGGAATATAACTCATTTTGTAGTGTCACAGCCTCATCCGGGTCATCCGGTCAGTTTTACATTTATCTTGGGGTTTTAACGAGGGTCGCGCATGCGCTTTCCTTTACCGTCCTTGCCGGTTCCTCGTTGACCCATATGATTTATGTAGGCCGTGAGGGTTGGGTGTTGCTGTTGCGTCATGGGAGCATCATCACCGGATATGGTTTTTTGTCAGAATTTGGATCGATTCGTTTGATCCAAACGTTTTGGGTTTGTTTCGTTCAACTAGTTGTACGTCTCATCTATACTCCAAAAATTCTGACAATGCTCCCCGAGTTGGTCATCTTAATGAAACGAGGAGAGATTTTCTACAGTTTCTTCCCTCGCGGATTTTGGTTGATCCTCTTCGTATTCCACTTCGACTGTGCTTTAGTGAACCTTTTAGGAAGACCTGTTTCGACTCGCCTTCTTGCATGCACAGATCGTCATGGGTTTGCGATTACTCCGGTCAGTAACATCAGAACTAGTTATCTGATTCTGCTTAACACGGATTGGCTTCTTCGAACCCTTTCATGTTTAATCGCATTCCCTTATCTTCTTTACTTCTGGTAGAGAATGTGGAATTGATGACTGACTTCTTGGCGACGTAGTCTATCACCGCGGCTTGGGGACACCATCTTCGATGTTACGTGACTAGAAGAAACTACGTTCTAGCTATTCTTCTTGAGGTTACTTCCCTGTCGCTGCTATACACTACTCCTGGCTTCCTCATTTCCGTTCTTCCTATACGAGGAGGGCTAATTCGGATTTGACTGACCTGGTCGGTTCCGTCTTTTTACGTGAGTATCCAGAGTGGTGTATGAGGCTGCGTCGCTTCGTCATCGTTTCCTTCAGTTTGCTGTGAAGTAGTTCAGCAACATGTACGGGTTTGTATGCTGAAGGATACTCCTTCGGTTTCCATGACCTTTGTCACTTACCGAGCTACCCCGGACTTTTTCAGTTTCTGTATTACCTGCAGTGTAAGCACAGAATCTATTTTCCTCTTCTAGTGGATGAATAGATGGAAGAGCCTTCTTTCCGGCGGTAGTGTTGCTGTTCTTTTCTTCCGACACTGAGGTATCTTTGCGGTGGCGTTGTTGTGTTCGGCCCAGTACGCACCTATATCGTTTTTGGAGGTCAAATCTCACCGGTACTGCACTACTTTTATCGGAGAACTTTTTGACCGGTGTTTCTTCCTCCGTCTCAGCCAGTCTTGTAAGACTGCGTCGAGGAGGGCTGGAGAACATTTTTGGTTCGAGAATTGACACTCCTCTCGTTACAGCGGAAGTCAACTAATTCTCAATAACCTACGCTTGTGTTGTGTCAGACATTATCATAGCTTTTGTCCTTCCTAACAAGCACGGGGAACTGTGTTTGTTTCCCCTGTTGCTCCTGCTTTTAGGGATCGTCGCTACGAGTTTATCACGTTTCCGGTATGTCGGACTCTCTATCAGGTTCTTACGACCGGGTGACTGTTATACTCGTAGTATGCTTCATTTATGAGTAATTTCAGCGACTTTTGTTTCTGATTGTTATTTCTCATACTACGATCCCAGCTGTCTTGGCAGCGTTTTGCGTACGTTTGGGCGTAATCTGGCTGAAGGACTCATTCCTCGGCCGCTGCTACTCTTTCTGCCAGCTTTTCTTCTAGAACGATCTCTCGGGTTGTTCAGGTGTCATCCCATCGTTCCACGTAATTTTTCTTCCACTCCCTGGAGTTTGATGGTTGCATGGAGTCGTTTGTTCATCCCGTCGCTTTCCGATGGGTACTGAGATTCACTCCAGACGTTGCAGTTCAGGAGCTGGTTTGGGCGCTGTATCGTTTTCAGGAGTGTTTTTCAGTCTACATGTATGACATCTAATTATAACCTTCTGTGATCATAGATGACTTATGTTTTTTTATATTCTTGCAGTCTGGTAGCTTGTTACCGCTGGAGTTTGGCTGATACTTCACGGGAAACTATTGTCTAGGTCTTAGTGCAGCTGATGGGCTCTAACACCTAGTCATTTTTTTTCCCCCCAGACTTCGCTATTTTATGCACTGTCGTGTGATTCATGGAGTATGAACCGGATTTCGTCATCCCGGCATATCTACGGGTTCTACTCTTACGGATTTGTCTTTGGTTTATGTCTCCTTATGGCTTTTTCCGGAGTCCGACTCTGTTCTGCAGTCTATGATTGAAATCATGGCAGAGTTATGGGTCCTGATTAGAGCTCTCTCGTACAAACACGTGTTTTGTTTTG
>JAVTVY010001162.1:0-32801 GCA_036873755.1 Hanleya hanleyi
CAAGAATATTTGGGTGAGTGATATAGGTCATCTTTTATAGTAACTCCACGGAATACAAAATACCCCTGTACTGTAAAATAGTAAATACATCAGGAAATGTATTAGCGTAAACATCGCTCGTTTTAGATGTACCACAGCTATGTTAAAGATAATCTGGTAAATAACTAACGCATAGAAAGAAGAAGAACAAACAAATACATATAATAAATATTTTCTTTATTATGTATGTATGAGATATAAACGTAGGAACATAGAATCAGTTTTATTACTCTTTTTTGCCATACAGACTAAAGGCAAATTAAGAAAAAAGAGAAGAAAAAAAAGAAAAGAAACAAACAAAGACAGAAAAAGATATATGTGTTCATTTAAAACAATAACTAACTAACACGGCGAGTTTCCATGCATCATAATCGGTCCATCAGCTTTCTGTATAACTTCTGCTCTCCATTGAGTTTTGACTTCATCGCTTCACGAATGGCCTTCTCGGAACCGGGAAATTTCTTCAGGCAGTAGTCTGTAAGATAATGAAATAATTTGCAGTTAGCCACTGAATATCAATATATTCTATCACACTATTTCAAACTATAAGCTATCAAAAGAAATGGTCATTGACCTTGGGATTAATTATCAGCTCTTTGGAATATTTATGAAGAAATTTTTTTACCTTGGATGGCTTTGATCTTTTCTTGGTCAATCGCGGGCTTAGCCTCTACCCCTCTCGTCGCATTGGGTTTCATCCCTGTCAACGTATGGAAGGCCATTTCATTCCTCGTGAACAAAGCACCCATTAGGTCCATAGCCATCTTTCTTGGTTCACTCCGGTTAATTTTCTGGAACCGTGTCCGCACAATGCGCACATTGCCAGATAAAACCACCTATAATAAAACAACAACAATAAACCTTATATTATGAGTGGGTGATAAATGATATAACTTTAGGACTAAAAATGGTGTGTCTTGTTGCCATCAGTGATGAATATTTAAATGTTTTGTTCATCACAGTTTTATCTCTTAAATGAAATCAGTTTACAGCTAATCCCAGATTTTGATCATCTAATGTCACCAAGAATTGTGACAATTATAAGAAAAAAAAGCAAGAATGAGGCATAGAAGTAACTCTTAAATGCGACAGAAATAAGAAACCTTGATTGCCTTGGTATATTATTTGGCTACTACTACTGTGTTTTATCATGGTTTGAATAAATCCTAAATAGACCAATATAATTTTTCATCAATATAATAACTTACAAGATCAAGTTCTGGGGAGGAAACAGCTGATCGGGGAGATGACCGGTCAGTGTTTGTGGGGTGATGAACTCTGGGTGGAGTGGAGACTGCAGTGGGGCGCTCAACATGATCCGGTACGAAGGATGTTGGTGGCCTCGGACTAGTAGGCGCCGCTAATCCGCTGTCCTGGTGTCCTGGAGTGGCGACAGTCTGTTCTGGTGTGGCAATGCGTCGTACATGGATTGATGGTACAGCAGCTCTCGATGAACAGTGGTCGCAGCATCTAGGTCCTTCTGCCATACGGGTGACCATCTCTGTCAGCTTTAAAACCATTTCTGGCAAACCTGAGAAAATTGAAAAGAAGTATTTGGGTCACGTAACTATGTTAATGAGACATTGTAGCTTATTTACGCAACGTTATTCAACGGAGACCCAAAGAACCAGGTCATGAAATAGCAATGGCAACTTTATGATTAAATGGTTCATTAAAAGATCAGTTATTAAAATGTCTCAATCAGCCTTCATGTTTATCACTGAACTTACCTTGTAGCTTATTAACTGTATCATGAAGCTCTCTAATGTCTGAACGGAGCTGCCTATTTTCCCTCTGGATAGTTTGCATGGTCTCTGCTACGCTGTCCATGTCAGAAGTCTGAAAAAAACAAATAATATTATATGCTGAAAACTCGATCAACATTGAACAATCATATTTTAGAGAACAATAATGTGCTGTAGATCACTGGATCATAACTATCTAACCGGAAATAAATGTGATGACATGTCATTGCAGGCTATCGAAAAATGAAATGTAAACAAAATTAAATTAGAACAATAAAAGAGGCATCAACTTTGTAAGGTATCATTCGGGCCAACCAAGATGAACAAAAGGAAAGTTGATATGATTTCTTTTGCATTTTTGACTTAGAACAAGATATATGAGTTTTCAAAGATTGATATTAAAGTGTATGAGAGTTCAGTTTCCAGAAATTTTTGTAATCAACGGATGGACATACGGACAAAATAAAAGACAACGCAAACTTAAATACAGCATTCTGGATGTAGTAGGCATTAGACTTACAGCTGGAATGGCATGCCGATCAGGTGTCCCAGGTGACAGTGGTTGCAAAATGTCATTGCCAATATCGTCATCATCATCATCTTCGTCCTCGTCATCAATTACGCCATTGATACGCTTAGCCTATGATAAAAAAATAGAACATTGGTAAGGGATGAATTTAACAATCCATGAATGGGGTTAAAATGAAAAGTGTTAATTTTATTTCTTAGCAATTAGAATATTAAAAAATTCAATCCAAACTATTTTTCTAATTAATGAAGTTTGAACTAAATCCCCATAATAATGCCACCACCTAATATTAATTTATTTCTATCTACTGTATTAACGTAAAATATATATACTTGGATATTATATAATGTACGAAATATGTCCACTACACATGCCATGACTGTCACTGCCAAATCTTTGCCCATGAATACGTAGTATATGTCCACCTCATGCCATGACTGATACTATATCTTTACTTATCTTTATTCACCAATCTGTTAAATTATATACTATACTCTCACTGCTAAACACTGTTACTTAATATATTAATTCCTGGGATAAAACAAGCCCTTTAGGGTTTTATTCCCGCCATATGTATCATTATTATAAATTAGCTAAATATTTGATGCACATGCTTCTGTATGGTGAATAAAGTATTCAATTCAATTCAATTCAAAATTCAATAACTGTCGCATAAATTAGCCACATTCTCAGTCAGTTAATACCTTTGGATGATTGGTCTGTCCCAGGATGTAATCCAACCTTTGCTGGAACCCACCCGTCTGGATTGTAGTCTTCTTCGCCTGTTTTAAAAAATATATGCATATAATTAAAACCTGATCAGTAGAGTTATCAACAGTTTACTGTCCATACTGCCGAATCCCGGAGTTTATCCCCTCGAAAAGGCTGCCTCGGTCAGTAACAACAATAACAACACAGATGTGCTCGTTCTTTACATCACAGAATCGTTCTACATTCAATACAGTTTGAAATATATGGACATTTGCTCTTATAGATGACGATAATAAGGTTTCCAGTCCAGTTGCATACCAATCACTATTCAACAAACGACCTCTCCGAATCCTGTCGTCGTCGAGTTCCACGTTGTCAGAGTGGTTGTCACTGTCAGAATCGGAGCCGTACGGCTCAAATTGATAGGGCTGAATTCCGCCGTTGGTCTGCAAACAACTGTTAATTTGCCCGTCATCATCCTCCTCTATGTCTATTTCATCTTCTTGGCGAAAATATTTCCATCTAAGCAGCTGATATCGCTCGAATCGACATCTGAACCGGAGCTCTGACTGCACTCGCTTTCCATGTTATCCGCTGTTTTTTCTCAGGCAACTTCCCTGCGTGACGTCATCAAGCCAGCTGTGAAAGTGTGAAAAAGCCCACTTTGCTCCCATATTACGTGTGTTTCTGATCAGATTAGAATTTTTTCAATATTTTTTTCATACAAAGTGAAGTATGAACTATGATTTTTAAGGATTTTTAGACCAAAAAAAATCCGTTTGGGTTGACCTTTAAATGGGCAGTGGGCAACCCTTATTTTCTCCATACAGTGGCAGAAGGTAAAGGGTCCTATTGGGAATTGAACCCGGGTCGTTTTATCTAGAGGCAGACACGTTATCCATTAGGCCACGAGTCATATGATATATAGCATATATATGTCTACTATATGGCCCATACTGGCCCACTAACCAATGTTCAACCTAATGGAAAATTTACTCCTGGTCATTGCAGGATGGGTTGTTTGGTTTTGTTTTTCACATCTCAACACTAGCCTATAGTATTGGACCCTTCTACAGAGGGCCAATGATCGGATGATGCAACAAAAACAACATTTTCCCAGTTAGACGCCAGATTTCCAAATCGAAACTGAGGCCACGCTATGTCATCGGTCAACTGAGGCAGTCACGTGGTTGTGTATGAAGATTGGGGTGGCTCCTATAAATAATGATCCAATGAGAATGCTCGTCTTAGTTTAAAATGGCTTGGTCGAATGACCAACCACTGAAGGGGAGACAGCTGGAACAGTACACTATCACTGTCTGTTAATATCTTGATTTAACAGAGAGTACTACAGTCTAATCTCAACACCTAGAACCCGATGGGCAGGGTCCCGAAGCGATTGGTTGAATTTTTTTGAAAAAGTCACTGTGCGCATGCGTAGTGGGTAAATAGCGCTGGGAGGCCGTTTTGGGGCCCAGAGGGGTCCCTAGAGGTCCGATTGAGTCGAGTGAGGTATCAATGTGAAGCATTCGTGAAGGAGCATCCGACGGTATGGCTGAAACGTGGAACTGACGTCATTCTGCGCATGCGCAGTAGACAACGTGTATGGAAATATACGTGTTGGGGTCCAGGTGGGCCACTATTGGGCCTATTGCATCAAGTGAGGTATCATTGTAAAGCATACGTGAGGGAGCATACGCAGGGATGGCTCAAACATGGAACTGACGTCATTCTGCGCATGCGCAGTAGACAAAGTGTATGGAAATAGCCGTTTTGGGGTCTCGGTGGGCCACTATAGGGCCGATTGCATCGAGTGAGGTATCATTGTAAAGCATACGTGATGGAGCATCCAACGGGATGGCTGAAACGTGGAACTGACGTCATTCAGCGCATGCGCAGTAGACAAAGACTATGGAAATAGACGTTTTGGGGCCGAGAGGGGCCACTATTGGGTCGAGTGAGGTATCATTGTAAAGCATACATGGAGGAGCATGCGCCTGCGTTGTTTGTTTTCACCATTCTGCGCATGCGCAGACAGCGAATTGTGAGAAAATGGTATGGAAATACACGTTTTGGGGTCTAGGTAGGCCTCTAGTGGTTCGATTGCATCAAGTGAGGTATGATTGTAAAGCATACGCGAGGGAGCATCCAGCGAAATGGCTGAAACGTGAAACTGATGTAATTCTGCGCATGTGCAGTAGACGAAGTGAATGGACATAGACGTTTAGGTGCCGAGAGGGGCCCATATTGGTCCGACTGTGTCGAGTGAGGTGTCAGTGTGAAGCACTTGTGAGAGAGCATCCGACGTTATGGCTGAAACGTGGAACTGACGTAATTCTGCGCATGCGCAGTAGACAAAGTGTATGGACATAGACGTTTTGGGGTCCAGGTGGGCCTCTATTGGTCCGATTGGGTCGAGTGAGGTATCATTGTAAAGCATACGTGAGGGAGCATACGACGGAATGGGTGTGACGTAAAACTGACGTCATTCTGCGCATGCGCGGTACATAGTATATGGAAATAGACGTTTTGGGATCTAAGCGGGCCACTAGTGGTCCGATAGAGTCGAGTGAGGTATTATTGTAAAGCATACGTGAGGGAGCATCCGACGGGATGGGTGTGATGTATGTGTGATGTCACTTCCGGTTTCTATGAGCAAAAACTACAGCCGAACACAGAAGAGTTCTAATTTTTCCTTAGACCTTAGACGTATGGAATGCATGTACTGACTTTCAACATCCGGATGACCTTCAACATCCGGGGCCTTTTCAACATCCGGGTACCTTGGTTTTTACATCCGGGTTCTCTTCAACATCCAGGTTGTCACATCCGGGGACTGTGGAACATGCGATGAGTGAGTGAGTGAGTGTGAGTGAGTGAGTGAGTCAGTCAGTGAGTGAGTGAGTGAGTTAGTGAGGCGTGCCCAACGCCCGTCTTAACGCATGGACGCACTAACGATGGTGAGTGAGTGAGTGAGTGAGTGAGTTAGAGAGTGAGTGAATGAGTGAGTGAGTGAGTGAGTGAGTGAGTGGGTGGGTGGGTGGGTGGATGAGTGAGGGAGTGAGTGAGTGGTCATATATGGTCGATTATACACCATTAGCCTACCGGTGAGGGAAGGACAACAACAAGAATGGCAGGTCAATCATTGTATTATCCCCTCCAGTACATCATACCCAAGCTGGTGGAGCCGCGCTGGGTATGTTTACATTACGAGTAGCCTCTTGTCCAATCAGAGGCCGCCATTTTCGGAGCTCTTGGAGCTCCGGAGCTTTTGGAGGTCGGAGCTCGGGAGCGAGCGTCTACGCCCAGTGTTGGTAGTGGGAGCTCCCGTGTGGCAGAGCTCTTGGAGCTCAAAGCGCGTGGAGCTCAGAACTCGGAAGTGACGTCATCGTTTTACATCCGGGTCCTCATCTCACATCCGGGTTTTTTCATGTTTACTCTCACGTGACCGGAACAAGACAGGTAGCGCCCCTCGGAGCTTTTGCATATAAACACGACATGCATCACACACATACATACCTGGTGCACCCTGTACCCTATAATCCGTAGGGCATAGGGTACGTGATGTGCATATAGCCAATCAAGATAGGAGCTTGCCAACACCGAACAGCGAGGATTTTCTTTGATGTCTGCCTGTGTGATTTCCAAATATGGCAAGTGTTGGTTGTATTGATGTTAATTTCTTTCGAATAGCCAGTCAAATTTGAAATTTAGAGAGGTCATACATTGCACACCTCCTAATATAGAACACGGAATATTTATAGGGCTATGACCTCACCAAACCCGTATTCTGATCAGATAATGTGTTATGTTCACCCAAGGAAACACGTGCAGTGTTCGACTTGGATATGCGAAGATGGCATCTGCCGTGACCCTGATTATTGAGTATGCATTAAACCGCTTTAATTCCTATTACACAAGTGCGATTACGGAGCCCCAGTCAACCAGAAGCATCAGCCAATCTAATTACACCATGGACACGTGGATCAAATATATAGCAGACTGTTTGGAACAGGTCCAGATGAACGTAGATACTGACACAGGGGCTCGTTACCATTGTTTATTTGATTAATTATCTTGATTTTGGTTTGCAGGGGTCTGGGAGAAAAAGAGAACGGCGGACGCTCATATCGTTGCGGTCGCCAACCACGCTCCCAAAACTTAAGTTTTATAACCCTTTTTTCAGAAATCGAATAAACGTCGTCTCAGGCAGTACGACAAATGGTTAAATTGCATATACCTTACTTTGACCTTTCCGGTGTTGTCTCTTCTGGCGGATAAGGGCATTTCTCCACTAAATTCTAACCGATATTTCGAAAATGACCGTTCACCGAATAAAAAGTCTCGCGAAAATGCCAGAGAACGGGCGAGACTACTACCAACAGGTTTCGCCAGGAGCCAGTTTCCACTAGCCCCAGGCAGAATTTTGACCGACGACGCCGGCCGTAATCTGTCTGTGTGTATATACATGTATATGTCTATTTGTATGTTTTGGACATACAAGTCTGCATGATTAACTGCAAACTCGCCCATAAGAGTACATTAACAAGATATAGGCGCGGTCTACTCTGAACATTCTTCCAAACAATGCACTCTAACGTTTCCCGCAAATGCAACAACAAACGTTAGTTTGCATATTAACACGATGTCTCCAACATACTCTGCTTGGGCAATAGCAACCACCGCAATTTCACCGTATAATGGTGTAATCTTTAGGTCTGTCATTCAATCAGTGTGCGCCATCATGGACTTAGTTAAGTAAACCACAAATTGGCAACGAAATGACAAGTTTAATATTCGACGGAAATGGACCATCTTCGGTCACTGGTTGAATAGTCCAGATTTAATGTGTGTCCGTCGAAGAACTACATGTACGGCTGGTCTTATCAAATGCATATCCCAACACAATAAACCACAAATGCTATCGGATATCCCACATAATGAACCTCAAATCTTCGATATCTCACATATTGTACCTCACATGACCTCGTGTATCCCGACATACTGAACCTCAGATGATTTCGAATGTCCCACAAAATAGACCTCACATGATCAAGGAAATCCCACATAATGAATCTTACCATAATCAAGGATATCCCACATAAAGAACATCAGAAGATCTCGGATATCCCACATAAGCCAAACATGATCTCGGACATTACACATAATGAACCTCAAATGATCTAGGATTTCTCCACATAATGCACCTCCCATTATATCGCATATCCCACATCACGAAGCTCGCATGATCTCAAGTATCCTCACATAATGGACCTCACATGATCTCGGATTCCCTTATATAATGGAACTCAATTGATCTCGGATTTCCTCACATAATGGAACTCACATGATCTCGGACACCAAACATAATAGAACCACATGTTGTCGTATATGCCCCATACTGAAACTCAAGTGATCTCAGATATACCACGTAATCGGCCTCATATGATCGTGGATATCCCATATACTGTCCAAAATATGATCTCGGATATCCCACATAATGGACCTCACATGGTCTGGGATACCCCACTTAATGGACCCATATGATCTCGGATATCCCACATGATGGACCTCACATGATCTCGGATATTCCACATAATGAACCTCAAATGATCTCGGATATCCAAAATAATAAACCTCTCGTGGTCTCAGACATCCCACATAATGAACCTCAAATGATCTCGGATATCCCACATAATGGACCTCACAAGATCTCAAATATCATCACATAATGGACCACACATGATCTCAGATATCCTCACATAATGGAACTCACACGATCTCGGATTTCTCCACATAATGGACCTCACAAAATCTCAGATATCTCACATAATGGACCACACATGATCGCGGTTATCCCCACATAATGCACCTCACATGATCTCGGATATACCATATACTGTACATAGCATGATGTCGGATATAATACATAATGAAACTCACATGATGTCGGACACTCCACATAACAGAACCACATCAAATCGTATATGGTCCATAATGAACATCACATGATCTCAGACATACCACAGAATCGATCTCACATGATCGCGGATATCCCACATAATGGACCTCACGTGATATCGGATATCCCACATAATGAACCTCACATAATCTCGGATATCCCACATAATGGACCTCACATGATCGCGGATATCCCACATAATGGACCTCACGTGATCTCGGATACCCCATAAAATGGACCCACTTGATCTCGGATATCCCACATGATGGGCCGCACATCATCTCCAACATTCAACATAATGAACCTCACATAATCACGGATATCTCCACATAATGAAACTCTCATATCTCGGATACCCCCACATAATTGCCCTCACATGATCTCGGATATCCCACATAATGAACCTCACATGATCTTGGATATTTCCACATAATGAACCTCACAGGATCTCGGATATCCACATAACTGACCTCACATGATCTCGAATATCCCAACAAATTGACCGCATATGATCTCGGATATCCAACATAATGGACGTCACATTATCTTAGATATCCCACATAATGAACCTCACATGATTTCGGATAGCCCACATAATTGCCCTCACATGATCTCGTTTATCCCCAAATGAACCTCAGATGATTTTAGATATCCCATATAATTGACTCGACATGAACTCAAGATATCCCTCACAACGAACCTCATATGATTTCGAATATCCGACATAATGAACCTGGCATGATCTCGGATATGATCTCACATAATGACCCTCACATGTTCTCAAATATCCCACCCAATGGACCTCGCATGATCTCGGATACCCCAAATAACGAGCCCCATATGATCTTCAATATCCCACATAACGAACCCCACATGATCTCAGATTTTCCCACGTAATGGACCTCACATGATCTCTGATATCCCACATACTGTACATAATATGATCTCGGATATACCACATAATAGCCTCACATGATCTCGGACATTCCACAAAATGAACCTCACATGATCTCGGATATCCCTCATAATTCACCTCACATGATCGCAAATACCCCACATAATGGCCACACATGATCTCGGACATCACACATAATGAACATCATATGATCTCGGATATTCAATATAATTGACCTCACATGATCTCGAATATCCCACAAAATTGACGCATGTGATCACGGGTTCGCCGCATAATTGACCACACATAATCTCGGATATCTCACACAATGGACCTCACATGATCGCGGTTATCCCCACATTATGCACCTCACATGATATCGGATATCCCACATAATGGACCTCACGTGATCTCGGATATCCCACATAATAGGTCTCACGTGGTATCGAATATCCCACATAATAAACCTCACCTGATTTCAGATATTTCACATAATTGCCCTACCATATCCCCCAAACGAACCTCCCATGATTACGGGTACCCCGCATAATTGACCGCACATGCTATCGGATATCTCACATAATGGACCTCATATGATTTCGAATATCCCACATGATGAGCCTGGCATGATCTTGGATATGATCTCACATAATGACCCTCAGATGTTCTCAAATATCCCAAATAATGAACCTCGCATGATCTCGGATATGGGCCATTTCATGAAAACGTACAAATAACGGTAAATTACAAGCGTCTAGTCCGTCATTCATAATCCAGCCGTCGTCCATTAGAGAATATCCGCGTCCATAATCCAAAGACCTATTCCATTTTCCACATAACAGTATTAGCACCAAATTCAAAAAGACAATCATAGTATACATAAACATGGGCTTGTTTCCTGCAAGAGAGAAGCGGTCAACAGTTTTCAATGATGCCGGCAAGACATCATGATGTTCCAAAAATATCAAATCCCTATCGCTGATCAGTATTCTTAATCCATAATATTCGTTATAGAGTCGTCATCTAAAAAAAGCTGTATCTCAGTCACGCTTTGATTGTGACTGTTCATATGAGTACCATGAGGATCTTGAAGTACATGGGTTCATACGGCCCCTAGCCCCGGGTTAAGCGGAATTAGACACAAGTTACGAAACGTAGCGCCATAGATCTTGCACGCTACGTTCGTATTTTGCTATCAGCATGCGATATGTATCGCCAAATTTGAAGAAACTTTGAGTGGAGGCGCTTGGTGGAATAGCCCTGTTTTATAAGTTTCTGCAACAATGTTTTGTGACGTTGATTAAAATCATCACATTTAACACAGGATCTAGCAAATGCTACTAATCTAACATTTAATTTGTGCAGTTTGGCTACCAAGATGGAATTATTCAAGAACGTGTAGGCCACACAGACTGTTTTCCTGTCAACCAAGCTGGTGTCACTGTATCTAATCCCCAAAAATATCTAGTAACGTTTTTACTCATTCTAGTCCATTGTATTATCAGGTGATGGTGAGGTCATAACGGAAAAGCTACATTAGTAACGGTAAAACATTGAATTCAAGAACATTTTCTTTCAACTATCGAGCTAGTTTTATTTTCTAAATGCAAGTCAAGCTGCCTTCCGCTAAACATTCTTTTGCTGTTTATCAAGTTCTAAGAAAATTTATCATCAGATTGTCACGACAATTTTCTCAATAACTGTGTTAGTTGGCAAAGAAATCTTTTTGTCCTTACCTTTTTATATTCCTGTACTTAACGTTATGGCGTTTTATAACGGTAAAGACAAGTTTGAATAACGGTGAAGACAGATAATGTAAGCTTTAGGTAAGCTGAACTGGGTTAGTATGGTGTTCATGATGATTTTTTCTTGATATACACTTTTAGATTTCTTGTTTGGTAACAATCATGAATAACTTAACTGGCATACCTCACTAACGGGAAAGACGGACAATAAGTGCGACACAAACTTTTTTTCAAATTTGTAGAAAACATGTGCTCTGTTGCCATAAGGCTGGATGCAAAATGGCTGCCCGCATCCTGGTACTTTCAAAACTGACAGTGGTGCCCCCTATATGACATTTCTTGTGTTAATTTCCCCAGAAAACTTTCCTAATAACGATAAAGACGGTTGAATAAATTTAAACCTTTTGTAATATTTTTCACATGTCAAGGTATGTGGAATAAACAGGTCTTCTGTTCATATTCTCATATATTTTCTATAATAGTATGTAACAGAAAGATTCTTTTTGATGAAATAATGTGTTTTTTAATGATTAGCCTTCAAACTGCATTTGCAACAATAACGGTAAAGACAAATTCATTTTCAGATTTGAAAATTTAATCGTTCAAAGCAGTTATCTGCCAAACTACAACAGAGAAAACTACAAGATATTTAACCATCTGGCATTTCCAGCAAATCCCTGGTTGTAAAATGTAAAAAAAAATTGTCTTCACCGTTATTCGTACATTTTCATGAAAATGGCCCATATTCCAAAACATTAAACACATATGATCCTCAATCTCACACATAATGGACCCCACATGATCTCGGATATTTCCCATGCACGTAATGGACCCTACATGATCTCGGATATTGGCACAATATTAACCAAACGTTAACCTCGGATATTCCACATAATTGACCGGACATGATCCCAGATATTCCATGTAATCTCACATAATAAACCTGGCATGATCTCGGATATGATCCCGCATAATGACCCTCAAATGTTCTCAAATAACCCGCATAGTGGACCTCTCATGATCTCGGATACTAATAATGAACCCCATATGATCTCTAATATTCCACATAATGGACCTCATATGATCTCGGATATTCCCACGTAATAGACCCAACATACTCCCGGATAATAGCAAAAACTTAACCTCACGAGTAGTATATAAACCGCAAATTGAGTCGCATTGACCTACTTTTGAGGCCGAACTGGGGCGGGATTTCCCAGTGGGGGTTTCCCCATGACGATCACGTGATCAAGGCATGTGCTGAGAATCTGTCACAGAGCTCTCGTCCAATCAGAAGCGAGTATTTCAAATCCGTCACAGAGCTCTCATCCAATCAGAAGCCGTCATTTTTTTTTAAATAGTTCCGAAGCATCAATGGCCTGAACAGGGTCCTCGACAATATCGCCATCTATTTGCCCATGTTAAATGGCAAGTGGGGAACCCTCGGTTTCACCATACAATGAAAGGGTCCCAGTGGAAATTGAACCCGGGTCGTTTTATCAAGAGGCAGACACGCTATCCATTAGGCTACGAGTCATATGCTACAAACCAATGTTGAAGATAGCATATATATGTCTACTACCAATGTTAATGTATACGGGCAATACCTAAATACACGTTTTGTGACCTAGGGGAGCTACTAATGGTCCGATTGGGTCGAGTGAGGTATCAAAGTGAAGCATTCGTGAAGGGGCATCTGCTGGGCTGGGTGTGGGGTTGAAATATCGGCATTCTGCGCATGCGCGGTGGCCCAAGTGTATGAAAATAGACGTTTTGGAGCTAGGGGAGCCACTAATGGGTCGATGGGGTCGAGTGAGGTATCAAAGTGAAGCATTCGTGAAGGGGCATCTGACTGGACTAGCGGCTCGAGCGTTGTCACCATTCTGTGCATGCGCAGACAGAGAATTGTGGGAAAAGGGTATGGAAATAGACGTTTTGAGAGCTAGGGGAGTCCCTAATGAGCCGATGGAGTTGAGTGAGGTATCAATGTGAAGCCTAGGTGAAGGGGAATCAGATGGGCTGGGTGGGTGCATGTAAAATTTTTCCTGAAAAAGAACGGAACACGGACTTTATCGAAAAATCCGGGAAAATGCCTATATGGGGTATGGGGGGTATATAGGTCGCCGGGCTTAACGGGGCTTGCCTATCAATAGAGTTATCTCCCCCTAGTTCCAGGGTGGGTGTATGTAAAATTTTTCCTGAAAAAATACGGAACACGGACTTTATCCTAAATTACGGAAAATGCCTATATGGGGTATGGGAGGTATAGGACCATCCTGGGATTTTCCCGGATTTTTCGATAAAGTCCGTGTTCCGTTTTTTTTCAGGAAAAATTTTACATGCACCCACCCAGCCCATCTGATTTCCCTTCACCTAGGCTTCACATTGATACCTCACTCAACTCCATCGGCCCATTAGGGACTCCCCTAGCTCTCAAAACGTCTATTTCCATACCCTTTTTCCACAATTCCCTGTCTGCGCATGCGCAGAATGGTGACAACGCTCGAGCCGCTAGTCCAGTCAGATGCCCCTTCACGAATGCTTCACTTTGATACCTCACTCGACCCCATCGACCCATTAGTGGCTCCCCTAGCTCCAAAACGTCTATTTTCATACCCTTGGGCCACCGCGCATGCGCAGAATGCCGATATTTCAACCTCACTCCCAGCCCAGCAGATGCCCCTTCACGAATGCTTCACTTTGATACCTCACTCTACCCAATCGGACCATTAGTAGCTCCCCTAGGTCACAAAACGTCTATTTAGGTATTGCCCGTATACAATTTAACATTGGTAGTAAACATATATATGCTATCTTCAACATTGGTTTGTAGCATATGACTCGTAGCCTAATGGATAACGTGTCTGCCTCTTGATAAAACGACCCGGGTTCAATTCCCACTGGGACCCTTTCATTGTATGGTGAAACCGAGGATTCCCCACTTGCCATTTAACATGGGCAAATAGATGGCGATATTGTCGAGGACCCTGTACAGGCCATTGATGCTTCGGAACTATTTAAAAAAAAATGACGGCTACTGATTGGATGAGAGCTCTGTGACGGATTTGAAATACTCGCTTCTGATTGGACGAGAGCTCTGTGACGGATTCTCAGTAAATGCCTTGATCACGTGATCGTGATGGGGAAACCCCACTGGGAAACCCCCACTGGGAAATTCCGCCCCAGTTCCTCCTCAAAAGTAGGTCAATGCGACTCAATTTGCTGTTTATATACTACTCTCACGTGATCTCGGATTTCGTCAAATAATGAACCTCACAAGATTTCGAATACCCACATAATAGACTATCACAAAATAAAATCTGATTGGAGGTTTATCTTATCATCGCCATAAGCCAACAGAAATGCCGGATTTTTATTTAAATATTTTAATAGACCAATGAAACTTTACAAAACTAGAAGACATCCCATAGTGCAATGGAGTTTTAAAAACATGTAACCCAGCAATCCAATGTTCCTACAATAAGCACAGTTTCTTTGAATGCAACACACATAAACTACATCTCAAGCAGCAATAAATGACAAGTTCCACTTTCGACTGCCCTCAGATAATACAAGCTCGTGGACGATAAATGATTTACTCCAATTTCTTCGCATTGTGAATTTTAATGTGTTTTTTTATGTTCCTCCTATCGCTACACTTGTAGTCACACTCGGTACACTGGAAGGGTTTCTCTCCGGTGTGAGTTCTCGTGTGGTTTCTCAGGTGGTGCCTTTCTGTGAACCTCTTTCCACATGTCAAACACTCGAACGGTTTCTCCCCGGTGTGAATTCTCATGTGACCGGTCAGACTGATCCGCTCCGAGCATTTGTATCCACACACTGAGCATATAAAACGTTTCTCTGGATCGTGGGATCGTCGATGACGTGCCAATTGACTACGATCTTTACACCTGTACTCACACACCGAACATTTGAATGGTTTCTCTCCCGTGTGAATTCTCATGTGTGAATTTAAGTAGGTCTGTTGCACACACGCGAACTCGCAAAGGGAGCATTTAAATGGTTTCTCTCCAGTATGAGACCGTCTGTGTATATTTAACTGGCACTGACGCGTATACCTAAACCCACAAACTGAACAGAGAAAGGGTTTATCTCCAATACATCCAGAATGAGTTCTCATGTGGGCTGCAAGGCAATTCCGCTGTGTACTCTTGTACCCACACAATGAGCACTTGAATGGCTTCTCTCCAGTATGAATTCTCATATGCATATCCAGCCTTTGCCCTGTCACAAACCGTTTACCGCAAGTAGAACATTCGAAGGGTTTCTCCCCAGTGTGAGTGCCCATGTGCCAATCGAGATCCAGTTTACGCGTGAATCTGCGTCCGCATACTGAACATATGAATGGTTTGTATTGTCCATGTTCAGGGTGAGATCGCATGTGATAATTCAAGTTATATTTTGTCTTACTACTGTACTCGCAAAAAGGACACTTGAAATGTTCCTTTTCACCATGCGTCTTCAAGTGTGTACTCAACTGGCTTTGGACTGCACACCTGTAATAGCATATGGAACACGTGAATGGCATCTCTCCGGTGTGAGACTGTGCGTGACTAACTAGATCACTTTGTTCTGCACAACTATATTCACATAAGGAGCATTTATAGGCTTTTTCATTATCGTGTATTCTCATATGACAAGTCAGACGTTCCTTGTGTGTAGATTTGTATCCACACTCTGAACACTTGAATGGTTTCTCTCTCGTGTGAGTCCTTGTGTGTCTATTCAGATCGCTACTATTCGTACATCCGTAATCACACAATGAACATTTGAACGGTTTCTCTTTATTGTGAATCCTCATGTCTACAGTCAAACGGTCCTTTTGTGTACACTTGTAGTCACAAACTAAACATGCAGAACTCCCTTCACTACATTTCGCGTGACTGGTCATATTACTACACGTTGTAGATCTGCACTCACACACTGAGCAGTTGAAAAGTTTCTCTGTAGTACGCGTGATCACGTGTGTATATAGTTGGTTCTTTCCTGTAGAAGCGTACTCACATATCGAACGCTTCAAAGGTTTGTCTACGGGGTGAATTCTAGTGTGTCTTACGCGATCGCTAGATCTTGCACATGTATATTCACACAATGAGCACCTGAACGGTTTTTCTCCAGTGTGAGTTCTCGTGTGTTCAGTAAGACGACCCGATTGTGTACATCTGTAGTCACAAAGTAAACATGCAAAGGGTTTCTCTCCCGTATGCGTCATCATGTGTTTGCTTAATTGGCCGTTTGTAATAGAACTGTACTCGCATATTGAACACTTGAATGGTTTCTCTCCAGTGTGAACTTTGGTATGTCGGGTCAGGTCACTAGATCTTTTAAAACTGTAATCGCATTCAGAGCATTTGAACGGTTTCTCTCCAATGTGATTTTTCATGTGTTCAGTAAGACGGCTCATGTTTGTACATCTGTAGTGACAAAGTAAACATGCGAATGGTTTCGCTCGCGTGTGAACTTTGCTATGTCGGGTCAGATCATTAGATCTTGTAAAGCTGTAATCGCATTCGGAGCATTTAAACGGTTTTTCTCCAGTGTGATTCTTCATGTGTTCAGTAACACGGCTCATGTTTGTACATCTGTAGTCACAAAGTAAACATGAGAAGGGTTTCTCTCCAGTATGCGCCATCATGTGTCTTTTTAATTGGCTCTTTGTAATAGAACTGTATTCACATATTGAACACTTGAATGGTTTCTCTCCAGTGTGAACTTTGGTGTGTCGGGTCAGATCACTAGATCGCTTAAAGCTGTACTCGCATTCCGAGCACTTGAAACGTTTTTCTCCACGATGAGTGTTCACATGTTTGTTCAAAGTGAGTTGTGTTGTACACAAACAGCCACACTCGGAACATTCAAAAGGGTTTTTGTCCATTGTGAATTACTAGGTGGTTATTCAGTTCTCACCAGTGTGTGATCGAAATACTGTCCTTATTACAACAGACGAACTCGCACTCTGTACACATCAAAGGGTTTTCTTAAAAGATAGCTTCCATGCGTGTATTTTGATCAAGCTGTTTACATGCACCTGCAATCAAACTCGGAACACACATGAACGTTCCCAGTGAATTAAGTACCCTGAATTGTTTTGTAGAATCCGCTTGGTTTCATATGAATTTCCCACTCGCGTTCATAGTTGTTAACACATTGTAGGCTAAGATAGGCTAAGTGATTGTCTTCGTTGTGGTGATGAGGTCGGCTAAGTGGTGGTCTACTTTGTTGTGGTGACGAGGTAGGCTACGTGGTGGTCTACTTTGCTGTGGTCAGGAGGTCGGCTAAGTGGTGGTCTACTTTGTTGTGGTGAGGAGGTCGGCTAAGTGATGGTCTAATTTGTTGTGGTGACGAGGTAGGCTACGTGGTGGTCTACTTTGTTGTGGTCAGGAGGTCGGCTAAGTGGTGGTCTCACTTTGTTGTGGTCAGGAGGTCGGCTAAGTGGTGGTCTCACTTTGTTGTGATGATGAGGTAGGCTATCTTCCTGATAGTGTCTATCGGCATTAGAACCCTATAGATCTTCTACAACTCTTGGCTCCTCCGGTGTGTGACCCTAGCAAACAAATTAAACATAAAAGAGCCAACGTTCATTCTAATTCAACATTACTTTTCCCATGGAATAACGAACATTTCAGCAGAAAAGATTATCGATAGTCAGCCATCTGAATATAGGAGACGTGATTAGTTAACTGTGTAGAGCCGTCTACGATGAAATCCAGGATCAACACAGGTTGTCAATTTTAGGCTAGGAATACACTCAGATTGTAACATTCTGACTGTTCCGCAGAAACCACCAATAACTGGCAACACGTTCATGACACCGTCCAAGTTCTCACAAAGCCAAAAATATTGTTATAGTGGTATGATGGATTCAGGCGTAAATATTTGGCAGTAGATGTGGGGGCGTATACTTTACTATTATTATCAATTCTGTGATCATATCGTTTACATATTTATTGCGTGAAAATCAGCTGAGTGCGCTCATATTCAAATGGTGAAAGCAAAGAAGTTCATTTTCTAATGAGCTATAGCCAGGATCGGAAGTTTGAATAGTTCCCGCTTATATTTCCATCCCAGGTCTTTCCATTCAAATTCAATTCAAATGCACATATATGAACAAATCTAGATTATAAATTACTAGCAACACGTATAATAAACCACAATGAATGATTTGTGCTACAAATGAATATAAGGGACAAGTTACCGAACATCTCCGTAGCAGTCAACTGCTTTAAAATTTTCTCATTAGGAGTCCGAATTGAGAAGGAATAACACAATTCTCGCTGTAGGATATTGTTACCGGTACTCTAATACTTATTTGTCCCACTTTCACTTCCACAGCAGGGTAAAAATAACCGCAACAGAGAATCAGTGACAATATCGTTTGAGCACGGATTCTCTTCAACTTTCAAGGAAGTCCGCCATTTGGTACACCAAGCTATACATGTTGTTGGCGTCAATTCAAGAGAGAATGACTCCATCTTCTAAAGCAACTAGTCAAAAGAAAAATGGACAAGATATCCACTGATGCCAAGAAGTTTGTTCAGATCTATTGATTTAAGTAAGGATACTGAGCCCTCTTGCACACTTTTGCACACCCTCTAGAATGCATCATAGCTATCGTAATGCACACATGTGTATTTGTTGAAAGCGCATTTCTGAAGGATTCCAAATATATAAATTTGCTCACTGTAAACCAGTAGGTCGGGAAGATATTCGGATCTAAAAACAAATTTAACTCAAAATTTAATTAAGTATTTGTAATTTTTTTAAGTACTGTTTTAAAAAAAAAGTAGTTAACTTGTCGTAACTTACATCACCATTCCCTGTAGAAGACAACTCCAACAGGAAATCCGTGTCTCAGTTTTATCAATTTTGGCTTAGTTCTCATTCTGTTGACATTTAATGGACTATTTCTTTACAAGAATGAGCAACTCACAATTTTGAATTTTGAGCTGAATTTAATGTCAATGGAATAAGAACTAGATCAAACTAGAACTAGACGGTAATTTCCTGTTGGAGTTGTCTCCTACAGGAAATGATGATGTAAGTCACAATAAGTTGAATACTTTTTTGAAAATAGCCATGTTTTTTTTTTAGTTCAAATATTTTCACAAGCTACAAATTTACAGGGAATACATTTATATATTTGAAATCCTTAAGAAATGCGCTTTCAACGAAAATATACATTATCACAGCTATAAGGCATACTTTTACCCGTTCAAAGACAAATTCTAGAGGCTCAGTAGTTTGAGACCTATAATGTAATTTTTTTAGCACATATGCCAGTGGTCCGAGATAACTCTAACCCTTCACACAGTCGACGGTCAGATCGAATACTTGATAGATTGTCGGTCCTGTCTTTCTAACCCGGATAATTCATCGGATATTTGTGAGGGGTTAGAAAGAAGACAGGACGAATCTCGGACTGACCGTCAGATATATGAATTAGAAGTTCTAATAGCCTAGTGTGACCAGTTAACGTGTGGATTGTAATAACGTGGGCCGGTGGCTTACATTCATCCTGCGCAAAAAATATTATCAAACAGAATGAAATGAAATTTTATACGAGATTATACAAACCACACTATTCTGTGCTATCTAAGTTCTGCTTTGGTGGTAAAACTTAGCGAATCGATGAAGCGGACGGCATCCTTATTTATATCGTTGAAAAAGCCAACGACGGATTCAAGCGCTCAGATTTCCATGAAGCTATTCAGATATATGCTGACGATAATATTTTCAGATGAGTTGATTTTCTGACTAGTTTCAGAATTGGCGAAATTCAGTTTCCTTACCGTAAACATTCTCTGTCGAGCAATTTCTGACCACATTGAACAGTGCGCCACGACAAGAGAGCACTTATTATTTTCCTGCGCAATGCGGTTCACTGACAAATGTTGCAAAGGAATCAATGTTAGCAGAAGATAATGAATGCTCCGCAAAACTTTATGAGTTGTATTTTTCTTCCTCGGTGAATCGTGTCTGAAATAACCGGACTTACCATTTAGAATATAACCTTTTCTTGGTGCAAGGATATTCATAAACGCCCAACTGTATTAATACAGCAAATTATCACCAGTAATGGACTAGAACGTGTAAAAAATAATGAACACCCACACTAATTGGTTTCACACAATGGGCAAAAGTCCGGAGCAGCCCCTGTGCGGTTCAGGGCATCAACAGAACTTGAAAAGTTCGGTTGGACACGATGACAAAAAGATGTAGAAATAATCCTAGCAGGTTTTTTATTCCATGGAAATCTTTGGTCCAGGGATGATTCCGTGTCAACGAAGATTAAAAAATGCAGCGAAATCGGCCGCTAATTGGTCACACTAGACTACTGTATGTTTCACATTACGAGGAAACAGGTTTTAATGGAATTATCGATTCATATTTAACATATTAGCTGTCGAAACTGTCGAAATTATTTGTCATCAAAAATATGTCCCTGTCATTAGAAATTATTCGCAAAATCTCCAAAGTTTGTATTGTCTGAGCAACTGCCATCCTCTCCCAGGGTGTTTGCGCTACGCTGCATTTACCCCTATAGGGGTCTCGCCATCTTTTGCAGGATTCCTGCAGAAACCAAGAACCGTTCTGTCTTACTGTTTTACTGATCGTAAAACGTATATTTATCTTGGAATATACTTAACGGATATTCAGTGTGTTACGAAACGACAGTGTCACAGTTTGAAGGCAGCTTTTTGACACATAACCTCAGAACTATATATGTTGCGGAAATATATATCGGTGAATCGCGGCTTATATTAATTCGCCCAGTTAGACGGTCGTCATGTTCGTTTACTGTGGCAACAGATGACCTTGGGTCAACTCCGGTAAAGTCCGTGAGACCCTTACAGCGCTACATGGAGAGGCGCGAAGCAGAACGTAATGGATGCCTGGTAGAGCTTGAGCAACTGCATGTTGAAAACACGATCATGCCGACAACCGGACAAATTCATTTTCGCCCAAAGGAGTCGGAGAGTGGTAGTGTGCTAGGGGAGATAATTCTTTCCGAATTTCTTTCTTCTGCTGTAGTGCGAATAGTCAGAATGATTTACTTCCCCTAGTGCAGTGCCACTCCTGTGGTTGAAACTGGACTTAACCCGGTCGGTGTCACAGCAATGTACCTCGGTCGCTCGGACGAGACAAACTTTGACGATTTTTTGAACATTTTCTCAAGTCCAGAAAATACTTTTGATGACAAATAATTGCACAGATAGAGTTTGGAATATATTGCGAGTTTCGACAGCTAATGTGTTATATTAACTGATAAATCCACCCCTGTCCCTCCTAATGTGAAACAGACAGTAACTCTACCGGTGTTTGCCATATCGGTAACATTCCGTACCTCTGCCACTTGAATGTAATTTTTCATTACAATTATTTCTATACGATTTTTCACAGGAAAATAATACCTCCTGGAGCCAATACCATGTTTGATAGATCGCCCCTCCTGTCTATCCTAACGCTGATAATCCAACAGATATTTGTGAAGGGTTACACTTTACAGGACATGTAGCTAAATAATATATAGCCCTCAAGAGTTTTGAGGGCTATAGGTCTGCCCCAGTCACCTCCAGCGAGGGTTTTAGATAATTTTATTACGAATCACCCACCTCTGAAACTGCCGTACATCTAATCTCTATCCCCTCCTGCGCACTATTTTAAAATCTTGCGCACTATTGTGAAATAGTACGGTATATATCGCCGTCTAAATTTTCCAGTCGATAACTTCCACTTTATACGCGCGCCATGTGCTGATATAACTATTAGTGATACTAACAAATACATTACAAGATGAAATTTCTTTCTCAATTTCGTGAAATTGATTAACAAAGCTACACAAATAGCCATATATCCACGTAATTTCCACACAGCTGACACAGCTGGCAGTATTATCGTCCATAACATGTATAAACATCAAAGAAGGATCATAATTCGGTAGAATATGGTGATATTTAGAATACAAAATGTCAGCGAACTGGAGAAGACAAGAAAATGACATGGCAGCCAGCTTCGTGGGTCTGGATATATTCTGTTCTCTGCCGCATTTCGAGTGCAAGTAAGTGTTTGTAACTTCTAATATTGATGGCATTCTAAACCGATAGGACCATATGTTACGATAGTGGGGATTTGGGGCGAGTGAATGTAATTTTCTGGTCTGTTTCCGACGGTGTTTGTGTATCTGAATTACACACGGGATATCCCGCGGCATAGCGTTGATAGAAGGGAGACGCTATGAATCTTAGCTAGAGGTGACTGGGGCCGACCTATAGCTCTCATACTCGTGAGGGCTATATTAGCTACACTTTATAGCTACACTTTACAGGACATGATGAGGAAACTCGGACTAGCCTGTCAAATGTATGAAGCAGAACTGGATTTGTATCACTCAATGTACCATACCGGTAACATTCCGTAGTCCCCGCCTCATAAAGGTTTCGTTACATACATGTACTTTGGTCTGAGAGAGCAACCAAGTCGACGAACACCAGCACGGCACTTGTCTTCTTTGCCAGTTTTCGGCAGCATTTGTGTCGCCGCGAGACGTATGCAAGGGGGATAACTCTGAATGTATAGGAAAAACTATTTGGCATGTCTGCATTTGGTGATCACTGTTTGTACAACGGACATAATCCTAACCATGCCAGATATACTATTATGGACAATGCTTAATTCGACTCACAACTAGAGATAAAGGAACCCCAACAATCAGCAAATCTTGCCCTGATCTGAACGAAAATATGTAATCCAATCTAATTAAAATGTAATCTAATCTGCTCCCCATTGGATATGTCGCTTGTAGGATCTAACAGGCTTGCGTGTTAACCAATCCCGAGAACGCTTCATGGTGCTTTGAAGGAAACATTGATGACAAAGTTTGTTGTTTCCTTTTTCACTGTATTCTACTATTTAAGTGAGTTTATTTCACTGGCCTACATGTATGTGGGCCACTTTTCATGATTATGTACAAATAACGGTAAAGACAATTTTTTGTACATTTTGTTTATTTTACATTTTACAGTCAGAGATTTGCCGCAAATGCCAGATGATTGAACAATTCATATTTTTTCTCTATTGTAAAATGTCTATTCCGGCAAAGATAACTGCTTTAAAATATTAAATTTTCAAATCTGAAAATGAATTTGTCTTTACCGTTATTGTTGCAAATTCAGTTTAAAGGTTAATATTTTTTAAACAACACAGTGTTTAATAAAAAGAAACTTTCTGTTGGATACTATTATGTAAACTATATGAGGTTATAAAGTCCTGTTCATTTCACATATCTTAATTGTCATGTGAAAAATATTACAAAAAAACATTGGATTTATTCAACTGTAAATACCATCCAGGAAAGTTCTTTGGATAAATTTAGCACAAGGAATGTCATATAGAGTGCACCACTGTCATTGTTAAAAGTACCAGGATGTGGGCAGCCATTTTCCGTTCAACCTTGTGACAACAGACCACATGTTTTATACAAATTTGAAAAAAGTCTGTGTCGCACTTATTGTTTGTCTTTATCGTTAGTGAGGTCTGTCAATTAAGTTATTTATGATTGTCACAAAAAAAAATCACAAGAAATCTAAACTTGTATATGAAGAAAAATAAACGATGAAAGACAAATTAAGCCAGTCCAGTTTGCCTCATACTGGCATAATTTGTCTTTGCCGTTATTCAAACTTGTCTTAACCGTTATAAAATGTTATAACGGTAAAGGCAGGTAAGGACAACAAATTTCTTTGCCAACTAATACAGTTATTGAGAAAATTGAAGTGAAATTCTGACTATAAATTTCCTTGAACTTGAAAAATAGCAAAAGAATGTTTAGCAAAAAGCAGCTTGGCTTGCATTATGAAAATAAAACTAACTGTTTAGTTAAAAGAAAATGGTCTTGAATTCAGTGTCTTTACCGTTACAAATATGTTTTGTTTTTCTCCCGGTATGACTTTACCGTTACAAATATGTTTTTTTTTGTATGTCTTCACCATCACAGGTATAAACATGGGCGGCTAGAATGGATAAAAACTTTTCTAGTCATTTTCGGGGGTTAAGTACAGTGGTTCTAGCTTGGGTGACAGGAAAACAGTTTTTGTGGCCTTCAAGGTCTTGAATAATTCCATTTTGGTAGCCGAACTGCTCAAATTAAATTTTAGATTTGTTTTTACCGTTATTTGTACGTTTTCATGAAAAGGACCCATGTGCTCTCACTCAGTGCATTAGCCACTCTCCTAAGATGAAGACAGTTGTCTTTGAAAGCGAAGACAATATACATGATATATGTATCGTATTGCAGCAATCTGATTAAAACTCAGACTTAATAAACCGCTCCTCTATCGGACATGTCGCTGATCAGCGACATGTCCGATAGAGGAGCGGTTTATTAAGTCTGAGTTTTAATCAGATTGGTATTGCAGTAGTCGCTTTATTTATTTTGAGTTTAGGTGAATCGCTCCACAATGGGATATTTCATGCTACATGTAAGTCTTGCCATCGGACTACCAAAAGATTGACACGTTCGGCAGTATTACCAAAACTGTATCTGGCTGATTCCCTAATTAAATCCAGACGTTCTTTATTGACAGGACGCAGTTTATTTCACGCGCAAGAAGCTGATAAATTTATTGACAGGTGTTGACCGTGAAGATGTTAAGCTATGCGCGCGTGTACAAAAGTGACGATTTGCCTTCTTCTCTGACAATTGAAAGCCGTGCTCAGGCTTCTCAAATAGTCCCCCGGAGAAGCCTGTTAACGAACATTGAATTGAAATATAATTTGCAGTTGAATAGAACACACGCCATAGGCCTACTTGCCAACCGTATCACCGTTCTTTGATTATTCGTTGTGGTCTTCAACATGGATGACGTTTAGAGACGGGTTAACGGATCGGAACTATTCTGTCCTTTTGGTAGTTTGAAGCCTCTTGCACCACCTGTTCGTCCATATAGTCCGGTAGCCAAATCGCAAAAAGGGGTCTAAATAAGGTTTTCGTAGCACCCCCCGCGTAGATTTAGTTTGACCACTGTTTATGAACGAGTATCATCTGCTGGTCAGTTCTAGACCTGATGTAGGCATCTACGGTGGTGCCTAAGGTGGCAGCATGCATTTCTTCACCGCTGTCTGAACAAAAAAAACTTAACTCTAAGATGGGGGTAGGGGTATTTATGAACGTATATCTTTTTTATTCTTGCACTAAACTTTCTGTAACTTCCCATACCTGCCCTCTGAATAATGTTCTATTAGATAACGTAATCCAAGTTACGCCTTTTACGTTTTTTACGTCATGATGACGTCATAACTTGGAGGATATATTTTTCCTCGATTTTTTTAGAAATGAGACTCAATTTTTTGTTTTGCAGTTGCAAAAACTCTTTTTGTATTCTGCCTGATTAGTATTTGTGAAAGATAATCCTCTCTTCTTTAATTCTAGACCTGGTTTAACCATCTAATATGCACTTCATGGATGCAACATAACCATGTTTAACGGTACCAGAGCATGAGAAATATGAAGCCGAAATAGGGGTAGGGGTGATTACGTTCTAATATTTTATTTCTCCCCGATTCTAACGCAATCAAATTTATCACATATTGAGTCTGTGTACGGATCATTCAGATAAAGCAATCCGATTCCGATTATCTTCAATATTGGTGTCACTATGTCGTTATTATCACCATGGAAGTATTTTTTCTTGCACTTTTGTTGTAATTTTCCAGCGGTGTATTGTTACCCTGTTAGCTTTTGCTTGATGTGTGTATTCAAGACCACGAATGCATGGCTTACTTGAAATGGGGTGTTGGTGTCTACGATAATGAGTAAGGTCGCATGCTGCCTTCTCCTAATGCTCTCTGAGTAACACAAAAACAAACAAGGAATGGGGGTAGGGGAGATTATGCTTCGATATCTTCTTCACACTTGGGTCACACTTTGTGATTGAATACTAGTTGAGCAAAACGAGGAATCAAACTTCGAATACTTCAATCTTTATGTGTAATTGTTTCCGCTTTTTATCTGCCACATGTGGCGCTATGTATAATACTTACATATTCATGGCAATAAAGAATCTATCTATCTATCTACTTCTGGAATGAAGTCTCTGTAATGTCTGTTTTGAACTCTCGTGTATATTCTTTATAGCATAGTCAGTGTTACAGGGCTATATATCGTCGCTCTGAAATATTTGTATCTAATACCGCCCAAGTCCGTGTTAGGGGTCGTGTGGTCATGTCATTCAATATATCCACATGAACAGTCACAATAAAAGCGGGGTTGAGATAAAAATCATCACACTTTTGGTCACTTTTGGTTCTTGTGATGTTTTTAGAAATATCCAGTCAGTATATTTGTCGGTGGGGTAATATGAGTTCTTGTCAGTACGCCGGCTTCGTTTCTCACCGCCCTTTTAATGTTACGTTCAATTATTGTATGTGTTTAATATGTTTCACACATGTTAAACTCTGCTCGACTTAGGTTAAGGATTATCAACTAGCTGCTAATGGTCAACTCCTATCCAAGAACGGCTTTACATGAACTTGCCACTTGCATTTATTAATCTAGCTTGTGGTCAATTATTAACCAAGAACGGGTCTATATAAAGTTGCCGCTTGCATTTGTTAACTCCATCAGTGTCATGTCGAAATTATGGGCATACAGACAGAAGATGGATTCAACTTTTCTAATCTCGCCAATGTTTCGATATCTAATTAGAGAAAACCAGTTAATTTGCTAGATGAAATGACTGAATGTTACATGAAAGGAATGGATTCAGGTCGGAACGTATTGAGAGAAGACGAAAGGCAGATTCCATTAAACTGTTCTCAAATATGATGCATAAAGTGAGACAAAATGCATTTAAGCAACATAAACCTGTGCACACCCAACGTGCATAATCCAAATACCTAATTCGTATAACATCCACATCAACTTGAAGAAAAATGTGAATGGTCGATAAATATATCTCATTCGAAAATTGATACTTGTCAGTATCTCTGGTTCCATTCTTGAAGTTAGATATACATTATGGGAACGTTCTATTACACTGTGATGCTTAATTGATATTGACAAACAAAAACAAACATTCCAATGCCTTCGTTTTGCACAAAAGGTAATTGGAAAAAAAATAAGAAAAGAAAGATCCAATGAATTTGTCAATACAATAGTTATATCACTAGCAAGTGTCAGATCCGATATCAAGATTCAATAATCAGCTGCAGTCCATAAAGAAATTCCGCTTCAATAATCACAATACCTATTTCGTATGACAGTCAGCCTCAATTCCAGTGTGTATGAAATAAATACAAGAAAAACAGTTTTCAATGATGTCAGCAAGACATAATGATGTTCTATATATAAACTCCGAAATCACTGATCATTATTCTTTATCCAAATGAATTCCAAGTCGTGTCCAGAGTATCAGTCACGCTCTGAATGCAATGTTCATTTGAACACTATGTGAAAACACATGATATCCAAACAATCACTCGCATTACGGTCTGTTATTGGGTCTCGACCTGTTGACCTTGTATCAAATAAATAAATAAATAAAAAAACCCAATCTTAATAAATTGATATCCTATCAATGCTCCCCAATCGTACATGTCGCTATATAGAATATTAAGTATTACAATTGAATTTGGTGTTCTGAGCGCCCTTACCATGAATATTTAATAGCATTATGACATCATGGTCGCATCTGGACTAGTCCACTTGCAGTCGGGGAGGGGAGATAGGGTCACAGTGTCCGTTTATCCTAATGTTTACACCAAAGACCAGTCCATATATCTACCACGTATTATGGTGCCACAATGTCGGGACCGCGGAAACATGAAAAGACACCCCGCCAGCGCGGCGTCTAAGTCGACTGAGCCAACCAAAAATTCTTTATCATTAATGTTCCCTTCAAAGCACTATGAAGTGTTCTCAGGATTGGCTGTCACTCGAGTTACTGCAAGCCTCTTAGATCCTTCAACCGACATATCCAAATGGTGGAGCAGACAGGATTTAATTTTAATTAGATTGAACATCCTCAGACGTTATAGCCAAAAACAAAAATTAGCTAAAATCCAGTTGCATTTACGGCTGTGTTGTCTTGCCGTCATGTATTTGCGCATCCCTCTCCTGTCCATTTTTGCAAATAGCAGGCCAGTCTCGGCAAACTGAGAGAGAGATATATATATGTGATTAATTGGAGCGATATACAAGAGGTGGTACAAACTGACGTCTGGCTGCCATATGCAGTCCAGGCAAATACATTATTCTGTAATATTACAGGAATGAATAACATTATTTCTTATATTACAGAATACAATAATTTATCATCGATTATCTCCCCTTGTCCATGGCAGAAAATTGTAGCCTCCAGCCGGTTTGTCATTTAGGGGAGGCAACTCCTATCGCCATCCAGCAGTTTTGTGTGAGGTCTCTCAATAAGCGTCCCATACGTGGCATCACTTGAAGCATTACCGATATTTTTAGTGAAAAATTGTGCTTATGCACAGAGGTTAAATTGATCAGTCTATTTTGCCAGATACTCGGTCGAGAGATTCGCCTTCATTACTCGATAAAATTGATAGGTCTTTACAATTAATTAAGGTATTTTTCGGTGGTCGGCAAAAAAAGAATACGAAAAAAGCAAAGAAAGAAAGAAACAAACAAAAAGCAAACATAGCAGAGGAGAAAATGTATATCTTGTCACAAATCTTATCAATTGTTGCTAAATACAGGGGAAGTAAATTATTTATCACCAACAAGCTGGCACAAGATTGCAGTCGGTCAGTGAACAAAGCAACAGTTTGGCGATATCGGGTTCAAACCTAGTGCGATAGTCTCCAAGAAGCGAATAATGTGCTCCAATCTAAACAAATATTGCCCATTTGGACGAAGAAACATGAACACGTTGGATGAGTAGAATTTCTCAGAACATTTTCACTCTTTTTTTTAAATTGAGATCCCAGTCATTTGTTCAGTATTTATTTATTCACAAATAAGATATGTTTACGAACTCTCAACTAATTCTTGCAGAGAAACCCTACAAATAAAGGTATAAATCTAACTAGAACCGAAGTCACTCTTTGATAACTGGTGTAAATATGATCAATATATATGGATCAATATTTGCCACTATTCCGAGAAAGATCGGTTAAGCTTATATTTTTGATAAGTTTGGCAACTTCAGATCAAAAATAGCTCAGTATCGTCAATTGAAAATAATTTGCATGTTAAAGAGAAAGCAAAGCGATCCAATTAACGGACCAGAATTCATCAATGTACCGCCCCCTACTATCGGAGCAAAATAGTATTGTCTAAGGATTAACTTGAATTATAGTGCAAAACCGGGATTGAATTGTATCAGTGTATAGTGATCGCCACTGTTATGAGAAATTTTCGCACAAATTAAAATTTCAACTTTCACAAACTTTTACCGCTCAAATGCTCCCAGAGAGCATCGACATACCATCAATTTTCAAAAAAAAAATCCTACGCTGCGAGGGAGGACACCCCCTCTCACACTCCCCCTCCAAACTTCACAGCTTGTCTTCGCCCTTGTAGTGTGCATTACTTAATCCTCTGTAACATTACAGGAATCTGTAACATTACATAAATCGTAACACGCCCAACTGGGTGTGTCAAAATTAGCATTACTAAGTTTGGCACCTGAAAAGACACCAGAAGGGTCGATCTATTTAGGTGACTCGACATATTTTTTTCGTGCACTATGCATAGGTGGGCCGATGAGTAAAATGCAAGTTACAAGCTGCAAAAGGCACCATTTTGCTACACAGAAATTTTTCAGAATTATCGACCGTGGGCCTCTTAGACTTTTCAGAATTATCGACAGAGGGTCCCTCAGATGCACGATAAATACCTTTGTTTTATCATGAACCAATATTCATAGTTAACCCGAGAGGTTCATGAACATTTTCAAAGAAAAGCCCTGATTCGTGAAGAAAGCTATTTAAAATGAATGTTTAGAGGGTAATCAACTGTGTATTTGCATGTGGTATCAGCCGATTAGTTAACTATCTCAAATTACGAACAGTTCATATACTTGTTAAGAGAGGAAACGCTCAGGTCACGACGGAGGTCACACCCCGTTTATTATTTTATAGGCCGTTATTGTTACGGCGTATAAGTTCTGTTAAAATATGAAGTCACACAAGCGATGCCCATTTGAATTAAAATATATACGAAAGATAGAAAAGGCATCAATCAAAATATATACGACAGAGAGAAAAGGCAACACTTTGCCACATGAGCAGTTTCTGGGTTTAAATATTCGGAAATCCATGTTCCAATGAGCAACCTGGTATCTACAGCGGCACTTTCACTGCATGGCCTTGCAAAACCGTTTAAAATATTGATACAAATCGACAAATATTTAGTCGAAGTGTTATTCAAACGTTGTGGATATTGAAAATTTATTATTTTATTCTGCGAACAAGACAAAGGCTATTTTACTGTGCACCTAGGTAACATCATGTGTTATAAACAGGGAGACGGGTGTCCAATGCATTCTAGCTATTGTAATCTGATGTTAAAATCTAAATCTAATTTGCTTCTCGTAATGTTAAATCTCCTTCATAACTAAAGCAGAAATTCTGTAACATTGCAGAAGTCTATAACATTACAGAAATCTGTAACATTACCGAAATCTGTAACAGTACACTCTCCCAACTCCGTACATGCATGTCAAAATTACTAAAAACTGTAACATTACTGAGTTTATCACGGGAACACAATGGACAACGTAAATAGATGACAACTTATTTTCTCATGCACCATATAGATGTCGCTGCGTAACTGATCGTTGATTTGGTTTGGTTTGATTGGACACTCCATCCTGACATGATGGGCACTGGTCATACATAACACGCGGTGCAACCCGTCCCCTCACACCATGCTCCCTTCACATGCTCCTCGTACAAATGAATATTCGCCACCGATAATAAATATCTGTTCCCCCGTGATATATTCGTACCTCTGTATCCATGATCATGCCCCTGTCTTTCCTTTATTTCCTCTAAGTTAATCATCTATGAATTGTATCCCGGTATTCATTTTCTTTCCATCCAAGTATCCTAGTGTTTTCTCCCCTCTGTTTTCTCAAGATGCAATAAACACATCCACAATCTTTAGAATGTTATATATAAATGTCGGCAAATTCACACAGTATTTTTCCCATTTTCATTACTCAACTATGCCAGTACTTCGCTCTTTGCCGCCATTTTACCCAAAAAATATTCTTTTAACAGTGTATTGTTAGAAGGAGTGAAAATCCAATCGACTTTGCGACAAGAGAGATGTTTACAATTTCGACATCGTGAACTGTCCCTATCTGGACAGGAATATAACAGGGACCTGCATATAGCGTATACACATCCCGCCTGGTAGCATTTGCTAGATCCTGCCTTAAATGTGACGATTTTAATCAACGTCACACAGCATTACTACAGAAACTTGTGGAACAGGGCTATATCATCAAGCGCCTTCACTCGAAGTTTCTCAAATTTGGCGATACATATCGCACGCTGATAGCAAAATACGAGCGTGGCGTGCAGGATCTATGGCGGTACGTTTCGTAACTGGTGTCCAATACCGATTAACCCGACTCTAGGGGCCGTATGCACCTATGTATTTTAAGATCCTCATAGTGTTCATATGAACACTCAAAATCAAAGCATGGCCGAAATACATCATATCCTAGATAACCACTATACAACGTATAATCATATGGATTAGGAACACTGATCTGCGATACGGATTTGATATTTTTGGAACATCATGATGTCTTCCTGACATCAGTGAAAACTGTTAATTGCTGCTGTCTTGCAGGAAATAAGCCTAGTTGTATGTATACTATGATTCATCCTTTTAATTTGGTGCTAATATTATTATATGATTTAGATCTTTGGATTATGGACGCGGAAATTCTTTATTGGTTTACGGCTGAATATTGAATGACTGACTAAACGCTTCAAAACTAGAAGGCAATCGCCCATAATTAACCCTAGGTGTTCATGAACATTTGAAAGAAAACTCTCGAGGCGTAAACAAAGCTATATAAAAGGAATGTTTAGAGTGTAATCAACTGATTAGCCATTACATCGAGTGGCCGGACAAATGCGTATTTTACCTGTGGTATCAACTGATTAGGTGACT